>RJWM01002075.1:0-136036 GCA_004363535.1 Dasyprocta punctata | reverse complement strand
ATTTACCACAAAGCAACATAATTTTAAACTTTAGAACTTTCTGTTTTTTTAAAGAGTAAAACTTGATCTCACTTAACTGTTTTGGGGGATTGTTCCTTTTTTTTTTTTTTTTCCGGTGGCAGTGGTGGGATTCAAAATTTTCATCAAATAAAAGTATTCTATTCTGTTTAGGAACAGAGTGACCAGTATCTCTGCAAATCTGCAATGATACAGATTCTGAGTATCTTTCAAGTTTTAAAGTGATCTGTAGCATATCAGTAAAGTAATTTTTAAGTCTCACTTCAAATTAATCTAAATGACTCAATTAGTACACTAGTGTCACTGCATGATTTTGTTGATTCATATTTTCAGAACGTTGAAGCCTGGGTTTCTTTTTGCTTTACAAATATAGTAAACCTTGCCCTGCTTGATTAAAGAAATAAAAAGCACAAAAAACCTGATGATGCCAGACGGTAGTACTTCAAGCCTTGTATTTCCTTTAGCCATGCCAAGGGCGCCAGGATCCCAGCAAAGCAGGTTTGTAGTTAAAGTTTTTTTTTTTTTGATACAGAATTAGTTGAAGTATTTTCTGTAGGACATTTTTTGTCCTTCCATAAAAATCTCCAATTATTCCATACCTACAAGTATCTTTGTCTTACTCATCTTATGTATGTACTTCTTTTTGTATTCTGAAAAAATCCAATGTTTTTTTCTAGCAATGTATTTTACCCTCAATTGATAACTTGTCAAAAAAATTAAATTCTAAGTTCAGTTATTTTTCTTCTAACTTTTTGGTCATGCTTTTTTATTTCATATATATATTATATATATATAAAAAATATATATATATATATTTTTGTCTTTTTAAGACAGGGTCTGCAGTTCAGGCTGGCCTTAAGCTCACTTCGTAACCCAGGCTGGTATTGAACTCACAACAATCCTCTTGCCTTAGTCTCCCAAGTGCTGGGATTATTTCCCTAATTTTTAAGTTGAGAATTTTCACAACTACAGAAAAATTGCAAGAATTGCACATGTACATTGAATATTCATTTGCCCATTACATAGATTCAGGATTCCATCTCCGTTTTCTGTGTAGCTGGGATCACAGGTAGGCCCAACCACACCCAACTAATCTTGATGTTTTTGAAGAATCCAAAGCATTTGGTTTGCACAGTTACTTAGTAGGTTTATTTTGTTATAAGACAGTATGGTATTTAATAAGCAGGGTTATAATGTCATTATAATGCCCAGTTACTAGTGCAGCAGTTCTTCTCCTAGTCAGCAATCCACGTAAATCCATGGTTCATGATAGGAGTATAGTATAAGTTAATAAAGCCAACATATCCTTCATAATAACTTTTTGACTCATAAACACATTGATTTGGGCAATCATAGATTTAGAATTTGAGAATTGGATGAGAATTTAGAAAAGAGATTAATACAGATGGGATCGCATCTCCAGAAACACATTGAAAAATACTGTAAGTTCAAAATCATTTAATATGTCTATAAAATACTGTAATTTAGCAATGTTAGAGCGTTGGCCTGACTGACTAGGAGCTATGGCTTGGTGTCCTTACTCAGCTTCCTACGAGAAGCGTGTACTGCATATTGATAGGCCTGGAAAAAATGATAATTCTAAATTGGAAGCGCAGTTTTTACTTGGTGCATATTGTTTTTGGAATATTGTATAGTTGAGTATTCAGTTGAACCATTAACAGGACAGAGGAAGAGGTCAGGCTATATTATACCCAAAGTCATACTTCTGTGACCCACGCAGACACATAGATAGAAGTGTGCTCCACCAATCCTTTGGGCAACTCCCAAAGCCAATCAAGTTACCGTGCCATTTTGATTGTTAGTTCCCAGTATCCCTTTCAAGGTCATGTCCCTAGAGGTCTGAATTCCTCCCACTAAGACATATATGTAAAATGTCCCTGTGGCGCCATAGACAGCCTTTAACATATGGGCCTTTAACACCTTTCTGCTGACTTGAACCACTGGTGGTTCATGCATGACTGTCCCACTGGATGGCATGAAAGTCATGCTTATATGGACCCATCATGAGCATGTTAAGGAACATTTAAGATCTGAATATTGGCATTATCTAATACTTACTTGAAATTGAAAATTTCCCAATTTTCATGATAAAGACCCAGTCCAAAAATGGGCATCTGAGATGAATGCACATTTCTCAGATGAAGGAATAAAAACAGCAAATAAATATGTGAAAAAGTGTTCAACATCACTGGTCATTTGAGAGATGCAAATTAAAACAACACTGAGAAACTGGGCGTGGTGGTGCACGCCCTTAATCCCAGCACTTGGGAGGCTGAGATAGGTGGAGCGTTATGAGCTATAGGCCAGCTTGGGCTACAGTGTGAGCAAGGCCGGCCTGAACTACATAGTGCAACGCTGCCTCAAACAATTAGGGCCGGGAGTTTGGCTCAGTGGCCTAAGCCACCTGCTCAGCAGGCACGAAGTTGTAAGTTTGATCCCTGGTACCGACCAAAAAAAAACACTGAGATTCTACCTGACTCTAGAAAGAATGGCTATTATCGAGAAATCAACCAATAACAAATGCTGGAGGGGGAAAAAGAAACTCTTTTCCACTGTTAGTGGGAATGCAGGCTGGTGCAACCACTGTGGAAATCATTGTGGAGATTCCTCAAAAAGCTAAGACTAGAGGTCCCATTCAATCCAACTATTCCCTTTCTGGGTATCTTCCCAAAAGAATTAAAAATGTAGCACAGCGATATATGTGCACCCATGTTTATAGCAGCACAGTTTGTAATAGCCAGATATTGGAAACAATCTAAGTGCCCATCGACTGAGAAATGGATTAAAAAGAAGTAGTACTTTTATACAGTGGAGTACTACGCAGCCATAAAGAAGAGTAAACTGGAGACTTTTATAAGTAAATAGGTGCAACTTGAGACCATACTCATAAGTGAAATAAATCAGACACGTGTAAACATCGTGTTGTCTCATTAGTGTGAGACACTGAAAGAAACATGTATATGTGTATATATATGTATATTTAAAAAATAGTTAAGATAGTTATACTACTTATTTCTTTTTTCTTTTTTTTTTTTTTTTTTTTTTTTTGCGGCATTGGGGATCAAACTCACAACCCCGCGTGCCTGCCAGACAGGCACTTAAGTCACTGAGCCAAACTCCCGGCCCTGGTTTTTGACGCAGGGTCGCACTGTGTAGCTCAGACCGGCCTTGCACTTGCGCGTTGTAACCGAAGCCGCCCTCGAACTCACAACGCTCCTCCTACCTCAGCCTCCCGAGTGCTGGGATTAAAGGCGTGCACCACCATGCCCGGCTTGTACTTCTTATTTCTCTGAGTTCACTGAAGAGAAAGATTTGTGCTGGTATTGTTCAGACAACTGAATGCTGATGTCTTGTGCTCTGGGTGAATGATTTGGGGATGATAATGCACAATGTATGTACCATTGTTGCCCCCTGATTGACATGTTTTGAAATTTTGTTTTAGTTTTGTTTTTTTCTTTTTCTCCTTGAAATAAAGTGAATTTGGGCGTGGGGGGAAGAATATTATTTTACAAATGCCAAAACACACAAAAATAATTTTTCATGGTATCTTTTATAGCTATTTATTTTTTAAATCCCAGACACAAGAATCATATGTTACTTACAGTTGTTAGATTTAGTTTTCTTTAATCTATGAGTTTTCTGATTTCATATATTTGCATGTGTGTCTTTTCATCCTTTTTAATGATTCCATGCCATTTGTCTTGCAGAAAAAGACTCATATAAGAATTTGCCCTGTTCTACTTAATTAGAAAAAAAACCCTTAAATTAGAAATAACACCCAACATTTCAATAGTTAAGAAAACTACATCTAAAAAGAGAACTTCCCAGGGTGTTGTATCAAGAGGCACATGATAACCAATCAATCCCACTGGTTTTTTTTTTTTTTTTTTTTTTTTTTTTGGTACTGGGGAATCAAACTTGGGACCTTGCACTTGCCAGGCAGGCACTTTTGCCACTGGACTATATATCCCTGGCAGGGTCCCACTTTTTGGAAAATTTAAATTTTTTATCTGATACATTTTAAAATGTAAGTTTTAAGGGATAATTTATTATTTTAATGTAGCCTGTAGTTGGGTGTGGTGGTACACATCTACAGTACCAACATTTGGGAGGCTGAAACAGGAGGATCACCATGGTTTTGAGGTCAGCCTGGGCTACATAGTGAGTTCAAGGCCAACTTGAATTACACAGCAAGACCCTGTCTCCAAAAAAAAAAAGTCTAGCCTGTATATGTCCATGTAGTTGATACAGAGTGTACAATGACATATCAAGGTATAAAGGAGGACATTATTAGGGGATAGTTGCAAACCAGGTATGGTGGTGCACACCTCTAAAGTCATCTCTTGGGAGGCAGAGGCAGGAGGAACACCATGAGATTGAGGTCAGCCTTGGCTGCATAAGTCAAAGGTCAGCCTGCAATACATAGTGAGACCCTGTCTCAAAAAAAAAAAAGAAAGGATAGTTGCAATTTTTATAAATGTGCTATGTCTTTAACAATATCTGTTATTTCATGACTACACTAAATATTATAGTGCTAGACAAAAGAGAATATATATGGTCCTAGGTGAAGTTACATCTTAGTTAAACCCACTATAAATGGAAAGCATTGTAATTCAAAAATGCATTTAAAAGTCTAACTTATTGAACGTCGTAGTTTAACAACAAAATACTGTACACCGTAAGAGTGTTGCATGCTTACCCTTCTGATTGTGTGGCTGACAGTGAGCTGAAGTTTGCTACCACTGGCCATCATCCCAGGAGAGTACCTACTACATATTATCCGTGGAAAAGATCAGAACTCAGAACTTGAGGTGCAGTCTTGAATATGTATGAATCACACCACCATAGAGTTGAAAAATTCTGGATCAGACCATTGGTAAGGGTCTGTCTGTAATTCATTTCATTTTTGTTATACCATAAGATCTAATTATGGAATAGTAAAATATAGGTCCTTCCTCAGGGATCATGAGATAAAGTAAATCTAGGCCAAATATGATGAAATAAGTGCCTTATATAGCTAAATGTGACTTCGTAGTAGTTTTCTAGTATAATAGTGAAAGAATAAATAAATAGATGTTAAAAGACTCTGCCAAAAACGTAGCTGATGAAACTGGCCTGTTCCCAGTGGAATGTATGGTTTAGGAATCTGGGAATTAGATATTGAGGGGTGGAGGTGAGGGTTAAAGGAGATTGTTTCTGACAGTGCTTATCAGAAGTCCTACCTAAAAGTGTTTTAAAAATTTGTCCATTTTGAATTCATGAAAGTGGGTTTTTTATTTCTTTTGAATTTATATATTGAAAATAAAAGAGATGAATATGGATATGCAGGTTGAATACCTGAAATACTTAGGATCAGACATGTTTCAGATTTTGGAATGTTTCCTTAGATTTTATTGATAGAATATTTCTAATCTGAAAATTGCCCAAAAAGTTTCAGATTCTGGGTATTAGATTTTCAGAATAGGGATGTTCAGTCTGTTCAGTTACTAGTATTTTATTTTATTTAGTCTTTTTGAGACAGAGTTTCACTATGCAGTTTAGGCTGGCCTGAAACTCACTTTGTATCCCAGGCTGGCCTCAAACTCGCAGTGATCCTCCTGCTGTAGCCTCCCAAATGCTGAAATTACAGGCGTCTTCCACCATGTCCAGGATCCTCAAAGTTACAAGTATTTTAGAACAAACAAATGTGTTTATTCCTGCTTTGACGTTCCCTTTATTTTTATTTTTACATTTTTTTTGTTTTTCCCTCTTCTTGCAGTGCTGGATATGGGACATGGCCATTTATGTGTTAGGCAAGTGTTCTACCACTGAGCTATGCTCTCAGCTCCCCCGATCCACTTTTAAAAGTTATACATAAAATAACAAAGTGCTTAGAAAGGACAAGTACCATATAGAGCTACCTAATATTTTCCACTTTAGTTTTGCAGTTTTTCTCTTAGACATTTTTCTCTTAAAGTCTAAGCATATTTATTAGAAAACATTTAGAAGACACAGAACAGTGTAGTAAGCAATACTACCTAAAAATCACCATCCATCATAAACACTGTTGACTTTTTGTTTTTCACAGCTAAAATTATTCTCTATGTACCATTTTATATCCTACTTTGATTTTTTAAAAAAATTTGACATTGTCATGAAGCTTTTTTTTTTTTTTTTGCAGCACCAGGGATTGAACTCACAACCTCGCGTCTGTCAGACAGGCGCTTAAGCCACTGAGCCAAACTCCCAGCCCTAGTCTTTTGAGGCAGGGTCACACTATGTAGCTCAGGCCAGCCTTGCACTCACGTTGTAGCCCAAGCCGGCCTTGAACTCAGAACGCTCCTCCTACCTCAGCCTCCCGAGTGCTGGGATTAAAGGCGTGCACCCCAACGCCCGGCTTCATAAAGCATTTTTATATACCACTAAAAATTTATCCGTAAACAATTTGGGGCTATGTATTCTGTCTGATTTGCAGACTGTGATTTGAATATAGGATGCAAAATAAGAGGTTGGACATTTAGCTTTTCATTATTCCCACTATAAATGGTGAAGCTGCCCTTTTTTTCTGAATGTTTGGTGATTTCCATGGCGTGGAATGGTACTAATTGTTTTTTCTTTTTGGTACTGGGAATTGAACTCATGACCTTGCACTTGCCAGGCAGAAGATATTTTTAAAATTATTGATGTCTGTCCTTTATATTTTTTATCATGTCATGATGTTTTTTATGAATGTGTCTAGTTAAGATACTGATTTTGTTGTTGTTATTATTTTTGCAGTACTGGGGTGTGAACCTAGCGACACTCTACCAGAGGTACATCTCCAGTCCCTTTTATTTTTTGAAACAAGATCTCACTAAGCTGATTGGGTGGGACTTATAATGATCCTGCTTCCTCCTTCATCAGTATTTCCCCTGGATTGCAAGTTTGGTACCACTGCTTGTTTTATGGTGGTTTCATGATTTGTTGTATGATCTTCTTCCTCCTCTGTCTTTTTCTCTCTCTGGTGCTGGGGATCATCGAATCCAGGACCATGTATATGCTAGGCCGGTGTCACACCCCCAGCCCTTGTTTATTTTAGATTTGGCCACTATGTCTAAAACTGAGTTAATCTTTTATGCTTTTCCCTTTCCTCAGTATCCATCTGACCAAGCCAGTCTTAATCTTTGATCTTCCCTCACTCTCTGCCATCTAGTCAGCCACTCAGTCCTGTTCATTCTGTTTCCTAATGTTCGTTACATCCCCTTACTTTTTTCCATTCCTACCACACTGTTTGATTCAGCTTGTTCTTTATCACCTCAGTTTGTGCTGTGGTAGTCTGCCTTCTGGGCTTGCTGACTCCCTTTCAGCCTGTTTGCCACATGGCATTGAACATTATTCTAGAAAGGCAATTCCATGATGTTACCCTGTGGCTTAAAATATTGGGATATTTTCCTGTAGCCTTTAATTTAAAGGTCTTAAAGTGACTGAAAAGGGCTTTTCTAACCTCGGTATGGTAGTGCATTCTTGGAATCCAAGCCCTCTGGGAGACTGAGGCAGCAAGATTGCAGGTTAGTGCCCAGCCTGGGCAACTTATTGGTTAAACAAGACCCTGTCTCAAAATAAAAAGTGAAAGAGGGAGAATGGGGAGCAGGGAGCTAGTGATATAGCTCAGGGCAAAGGCCTTAGTAGCACCAATAAAGGGCTTTTTTCAGTCACATTTCCAGCCTCACCTCTTTGCTTTGTTTTTGTTAGTATACATTTCCAGTAAATACATTCATTGTGAGGCACTCCTTTCCTTTACTCTCCCCCAGTGGGGACCTAGCCAAGAGCCCCATCAGCCTGATGAGAGCTGCAGCACAAGGATGAAATAAGAAACAGTCAAATTTAGTAATACACGAAGCAGGGCTGGGAGGCCCATGCTTCAGGATGAGCAGCGACCAAGACCCACTTGAGTTGGCCACTATTTATTGGGTCTGTACAATGATAGGAGGGGCTAGCGGAAAATTCAAGGTGGGAGATGACTTAGCATAATCTTTGGATGACTCCAGAGGGCAGAGATGATCTTATGCGAAGGATCTTGCCCTGGAGTGTTTTTTAATCTTAATGGTTTTAGTTTAGTCTCAATGGGTGGGAGAGGATGGCCCATCCCTAAAGAGTTAATGGGAAATCTCAAAAAGAAGATACTGATAATCCCAAGCCTCCATTTATCCCTTAGGGAAGTATGCAAAATTCACCACTGAATTTGTGGTCCCCAACACCTCCCTGCGGGTCTCCCACTTGTCCTTCTTAGATATTAGAGGCTGAAATGAGGCGGCAATGTCTCCTGTATTCTGACTTTTGCATATCATGCTCCATTTACCTCAGATACTCTTGGCCGTCATGACTCTGTCTCTTCCCCAGACATATCTGACAATACTGTTTTTCCCACAGGACTTGGGAGATCTTCCTTTAGATAGCACCTCCTACCTTCTAGGAACGCTTCCCTCATACTCTTCGTGATTGATATAGTGCTCTTTACCTAAATAGAGAACAACTTTTAGCACGATCTTTTTGGTGTCCATTTTGCTCTGTGCATGTATTTGCATAATTTCAATATAATTATCTTGTGTGGAGTTGCTAAGGATTGAATGCATGTTGCCACCCCTTCCATCATATGTTTTATTTCCCCAACTTTTTTGTAAGGAATTCAAGCGTCCATAAGATACCTGATAATGTAAAATGAAGATTTGTAGGTCAAGTTTGGAAAATTGTCTTTTTGGAAATTCACAATATAAATCAGAATGTTAAAGACTCCAAGAAATTCTTCTGGGCTTTCTGCTAGGTACTAGGTATATGTGATGTTGAACAAAATAGGCCTGAAGCTTAACAAACCTATGAGCGTTTTTGACCTTATCTTAACAATACTTGCTTTATTTAGAACTGGCCATCAGTTTTCTTCCTAAAACTGTTCCTTGGTTATCTGTGACCCCTATATTCTTTTGATTGTCCTGATATTTCTTTTTTCTTGTTAGCCTTCCTCATGGTTGTGTTTTTTTTTTGTTTTTGTTTTGTTTTTTTTTGCCTGCTACTAAGATGTTGGTGATCTTTGGGGCTCTGTTTTAGCCCACTACTCTTACACTTTATATCCCCCTGAATCTCACCCACTCTGGTGCTTTCAAATGTTTCATCTACTGATTATTGTTTTAATCAGGATTCAAAGATAGTAGAAATGTATTATGTAAAGTGGGCAGTCTCAGCTGGGCATGGTGGCTCATGCCTATAATCCCAACACTTGGGAGGCTGAGGCAAGAGGGTGGTTGTGAGTTTGAGAGGAGCCTGTGCTACAAAGTGAGCTGAAGGCCAGCCTGAACTGCATAGTAAGACCCTGTCTCAAAAAGACAAAAAGGGCGGGGGGCAGTCTCTCAGAACCTTAAGTAAACTTGAGGCTCTTGGGGAAAATGCTAGAATTACCAGCTTCTACTACTAGACAGTCAACCTAAAAATTTGGAAGTCATCCTTAATTTGTCCTCTCATTATCTATAAAGTTAGGCCAATTTCACTGTTCACTTAAATCCATTCCTTCCCCTTCAGCATCAGTATCACTTTCCTCTCTCATCATCTCTTATTTGAACTGATACATAGAGCTTCCTTTTGCAGGTAGGTAGTGCCTCAGTTTTGTGCTTTAGGAAATCACAAGTGATGTATTGAAAAATGTAGATCATTCTCTTGCTTAAAAGCCTTCATCGATTTCCTGTGCATGTAAAGACGAGAAACTCCTTAATAAAGCTCGAGGCTACCTCTTCTCCCTTTTTATTCTAGGACTAGGACTTTTTTTCTCCAGTCATGATCCTTGTCTGCTTCATAATGTTTTTCTCTGATGTGATTTATCCACTTCTTTTTCCTTGATTCTTAACCTGTATCTTTTTGTTGTATTTACATATAAGCAGATGATTACAATGTAATCTTTTCCTTAGTAGTCTGTGAATTTTGAGATCTTGAAGTGAGTCTTGGTTGTTTTTGTATTTGCAGAATTTCTGGTATGTAGTAAGCCTCTGTAATGTTTACCAAATAAGTGAAATCTTGCACAAATTCGTTTCCAGCTGTGGTACTTCAGCTGTCCCCCTCCTCTCAAGTTCCTCAATTGCAAGTTGTTGGAAGGGTGTTTTCAGGTACCCACATTCTCTAGGTTAGGAGAGACATTTGTTAATTTTAAATGTTGATGATGCTTTATGGCAGTATTTAAAATGATGAAGCATCATTTTAGCATGCAGAGAAATCCAAACTGTTAGTATTTCTGCAGAAAGCTGTTGAATATACTTGAAAGCCTAAGGTATGAAACTGTAATGCTTGTTTGCCTGCATGTAAGCCCTGTTCTTAAAATGTTAATTCAAGTTGATTAAAGAGACCAAACAGCAATAGTTTAGACTACGTATCTCTATTACAAAGTGAGGAATGACTGCATGTTCTTAATAAATGTGTATTGATTATTGTCATTTTAATAATTCTGGAATGCACTTACTTTTTAACTTTTTAAAAAAATCTGTTTTTGTAGCCTCAAGGAATAGGTTCTCCTAGTGTTTATCATGCGGTTATCGTCATCTTTTTGGAGTTTTTTGCATGGGGACTATTGACAGCACCCACCTTGGTGGTAAGTAGTCTTTAACTTATTTACCACTGACTCTGAAACTTCTTTTTCTCTGATTTTGGCCCTTTTCTTTTTCCTGTTCCATGGTTAATTCCACCAATATTGTCAGTTCGTCAATACATTTCTGTATTTTATTGCTTTAGTTGTCCGTACTAACCTTTCCCTTTTCCTTACTAAAAAAGTAAGCAAGTTGGTGGTGGAAGTGTATGGTTTTGAATGTGTTGTCTGACATGTTCAGACAGAGACTTAATCACCACTCTGGATAGTGTGAAGGATTCTTAAACCAGTAGATTTAGGAAAATAATGTTTGTGACTGACATTATATGGCATAATTATTTTGAGATTCATTTGCAGTTGCATTTTCCAAGCAAGAAATGTAATTTTGCTAAAGATTTAGATGGGGTAAAGCTGGTTTTTACTTATATTTTCTAAAGTTTGGAACCTTAGAAAAGACCTCTAACAAACCAGACAACTCAGATGATAGCTAGTTTTCTCCTGTCAGTGTAGATCAGGGGAATTGAATGAAGGAAAAGTATCTGTGGTAGAAGTTCATAATATCTTGAAGTTTAGATGCACAGCGAATCAAATCCTAGAAGAAAAGAATTTTTAAAGTAATATACTTAATGTATTCATGAGCTGAGTGATCATTATTAATTCAAAAGCTTTTTTACAAAAGGACTTTTCAAAAACTGAATGACTAAGTAGATTGAATTACATTTATAATCCATATTTTTTGGCATATTTACCAACAGTTACAGAATTGTTACTGTACATAAAATAACAGTTATGAATACATGGCAATACTCATATTACTAAAAGAGATTCAGAAGAAAAGAAAATCTTTAAATAAATGCCATTATTTTTATATTAAACCGAGTATTGCAAGTTAAATTAGGTCCCTGAAAAACAGACATAATTGTGAGAATACCAGTTTGAAGACTGGGAATGTAGCTCAGTGTGAAGGGGTTCTGGGTTCCATCCCCAGTAACACAAACAAAGACAACCCATTTGAAAGTATTTGATTGAGATTCTTTCCTTTTTAAAAGTACTGCTCTTTTACCTGTAATGGGTCGTCAGTTCTACATAAATAAATTTTCAAAACAAAATTGTGATACGGGCTTACAAATTAACCAATTTTTTTTTTTAGTTTACTAATTTCTGATGGAAATCTTTCAAAAATTAATTTAAACATTTCCTGTTCTCATAATACATGTACAGTGATTTGGAACTTCTTCACATGTTGGAAAATCATTATGATATTTATAACTTCATTATGTTGTAATAACCTGTAAAGGACTCCTGAGGTTCTGTAATAACTTGGTGGTCTCATGATTGTTGATTAGCTTCCTTAATGCGCTAGTGTGCTTGTTTATAATCTGCTACCAGATCAATATATGAATCTGTCTAGTGGAACCACTCCTGTGGTTTCAGGTGTTTGAACAATACATTCTCTTTTAATCTTCACAAATCTCTTGGGTTAGCAAAGTCAAGAAACCTGATGACTGCCACTGTGATAGTAAACCTAGTAGTATTGATACCTCAGCTTAGGCTTGCTTGACTCTGGTGCTTAGGGTTTTGGGGAGTACTGGCAGTTAACTGGTTCACACTCAGGTTTTAGATTATTGATATCCTTGGACTGCTCAACTATTAGCAACTGTTCATAAGGTTTTTTGTAATGTTTCCATAATTTATCATCAGGATTTGAAGTCTGTATACCTCCTTAAAAATTTTGCATCTGGTTTTATAGGTATGTCAACGTTCTGTGTAATTTGGAATAGGTCCCTCACCAGTTGGACAAAGAGAGACTGTTTTAACAAGGAAAGAGTTTCAATTTTAATAGACATGAGAAAACTTTATATCCTTAGTACATTTATTTATATAAGAGTGCTAGTGTCTTTATTTTTTGTTGACTGGTAATGCTAAAGGTCAAATGCAGGGCCTTATACATGCTAGACAAGCACTCTACCACTAAGCTACACCTCCAACCCTCATCCCCCAACCCCCTTTTTATGCTTTTGTTTTTAAAATACTAAATTTTTTTTCTTATTAAATTCAGGGCCTTCCCACTGAGCTGCCTTCCCAGCTTTCATTTTTTTTAAATTTTGAGACAGGGTCTTTTTTTATTTGGAGGCAGGTTCAGCCCAGACTGGACTCAAACTTGTAATCCTCTTGCCTCAGCTTCCTAAAGTACTGGAATTATAGGCTAAACTACTGGATTCTGATTAGGAAAATGAAAGGTGCTAATTTGTGGGAATTGACTGCATTTCTTGAAATAACTGCTATAACATTTTCGATGAATTGTTTTCTGTAATTGATACAGTAGTTACTCTAAATTCCTATGTTTGATCTTCATACTTGACTTTTAAAATGGCAAGATGAAGAGTTGTTTACTGAGGTTGCCTGTAATTTTATCATGTCCATAATTGTTTGCGATTTTTTAAACCTTTTTTTATTATATATTTATTTATGTATTTACTCATTTTTTGAGACAGGGTCTCACTGTGTAGTTCAGACTGGCTTCGAGTTCACTAGCTCAGGCTAGCCTTGAACTTGTGGGATCCTCCTGCCTCAGCCTCCTGAGTGCTGGGATTGTGCGCACCACCATGCCTTTTTTTTTTTTTATTATATTTTTAACATCTAGCATCTTAGAAGAAAGTCAGAGCTTTATTTTTGCCTGAGTACTCTTTACTCTCCTTATCTGTGGATTCTACATTCTCAGATTCAATCAACTGCAGATTGAAAATACTTTTTTGGCAGGGAGGGTATTGGGAATTGAACTTATGACCTCACACTGAGCTAAACCCCCGGCCCTCTCTGAAAATACTTTTAAAAAGAATTGGAATTATACTAAAACATGTACAGACTTTTTTTTATGTCATCACACTAAGCAATATAGTATAACAATTATTTTGTATTTATATTATATTAGAGACTGTATAATTTAGAAATGATTTACTTTAAGGTATATAGAGGATTTGTATAAGTTATCTGCAGATCTGTTTCAGGTACTTTGAACTTTGGTTATTCAAACAGAAAAATCTTCTCAACATCACTATGGGAAATTGTACTTGTAGGTACATATGTAAATCTGTGTGTACATGCGTCTATATATAACATACTCATGTCACCTTTTGTAATCAGGGCTGAGTGGCTGTTAGAAAATACTAAGCAATGTAGAAATGTGTAAGTAGGACATGAAAGTTCTTCCACAACTTACCCACCATTTCTGGGCAAGATAAGAGCCTTACGCTTTATGGTGGTCTTTACCTTTGCCCTTAAGATGGGTTAGCCAACAGGTTGAACAGTTCTGTCAGTTAGAATGTGTAATCTATTAACCTAGTGATTTTTTTTTTTTTTTAACCAAAAGTATCTGTGATGCTGGGGGAGTTTTTCAAAATACCTAGGCCTTAAAAGCTGTTTTGCTAAAATCAGACTCAGGTGAAGCCTAGGCATGTAGTTTTTTTGTTTTGTTTTGTTTTGCTTTTTTTTTAGAAGTGATTCTGCTGAATAGTTAGTATATAAAAGGTTTTGCTTGTTTTGAGACTTTCTAGCAATTATTAACATTATTGATGGTAATCTTTGCTTTGGACTCTTTATAACTGCCCTCCCTGGGAGGTTGGGAGGTACAGAAAGGTAGGTTTAGGGGTAAAAGAAGGCACCAAGTGATGACATTTTTCTTTTTCTAAAAGTCTATTAACTTTTAAAACAGATTCTAGAAATAGTAAACTAGTGTTTGGTGGTTCAAGCTGCTAAATGCTCAGCCCATTTTATGAGACCCTGAAATCCACTATTATTTCTTCTGTTGATGTGCTGTCTTTACTACAGAGATAGTCCCAAGGCATTTAATATTTTAAGGATTATTTATTCTCAAAAATTTTAAAGATCTTAAAAATTTTAAGGTTGATAAAATTTCTTAGTATTTTTTCCTATTCAAATATAAAGTAAGAGATTGTTACAGATCAAAAACTTGTTACAATTGAATTCCTTATTTTTGTGTCTTAAAATGTTACAAATTACATGGCTTTAAAGGAGAAATTGCCATAGAGAGGAAAATTTGGTAGCAGAGGAACAGTTTGAAGGTTTGGAGACTGGTAGGGAATATAATGGGGCTCGCCACATGTGCACACAGACAGAGCACCATGGTAAGAGTGTGAATTTCATAAGACACAGAACTATTTCTAAAGCATTGAGGAGAATGGGTTAATTGGAATGAGAGGTTGCTTGGCAAATTGAGTCCTTGGTGATAATGATGTAGCAAATTATAAACCTCCTGAACTCACTTTGTATCCTGGGTCAGCCTCAAACTTGCAGTGATCCCCCTCCTCAGCTTTCCGAGTGCTGGAATTGCAGGTGTGTGCCACCATGCCCAGCCATGCTTCATTTTTTATAAAGTCCAGCCTGTTCTTTGTACCAAGAATAGGCCCTTAGTAATTGGAGAAAAAAAGAGATGACTACAAAAGGTATTGGAATATCAGTTTCATGAATTTAAAATCTTTTCCACTAGAACAAGGACTGGCAA
Organism: Dasyprocta punctata; assembly: GCA_004363535.1. Classification (NCBI taxonomy): domain Eukaryota; kingdom Metazoa; phylum Chordata; class Mammalia; order Rodentia; family Dasyproctidae; genus Dasyprocta; species Dasyprocta punctata. The sequence goes on along the minus strand of RJWM01002075.1, from coordinate 120,896 downwards.
ACTATGGCCAGAGGACCAACTCCTTTTCACAATTTTTTTCTCCACTATTTTTTTTCAACAGACTACTTTTATACCTAAAATTTTATTGACACTCAGATACATTCATATATTTATATATACTCTGTGACTGTTTTCTTCAAGGACAGAGTTGAGTACTTGGGCTGAGACTAGCCTGCAAAACTAGGAAAAGTGAGAATTGTATACTGTCTGTAGATTCTATTTATTTGTTTATTTGAGACAAGGTCTTGCTTTGTAGTGTTGTCTGGCCTTGAACTCACTATGTAGTCAAGGTTGGCAATCCTCCTGCCTCAGTCTCCCAAGTGCAGAGACGATAAGCGGTTTGCCGCTGTGCCTGGCTGTAGATCCTTCCTTTAGATCTTCTGGTCTTTGTTATGATTAACAACAAAGTATCTCAGTTTTAACACTATTGAAATTTTGAGTCCGATAAGTGTTATGGGGGCTGACACATGCATTATAGGATGTGTAACAGCAATCTCAACCTCTGCTTACCAGATAAAAATAATATCCTCCTCCACAGGTAACGGGAGGGGGCAGAATTACCCTTGGTTGAGAACTAATTCAGACAAAATTATAAATATCTTAAATATATTTTTTTTCGTGTTATGATTTTCTTTGACCAACATTTCATTTCTAATTTTTTTCTTTGTGGTACTGGGGATTAAACTCAGGGCCTTGTACATGCTAGGCAGGCGCACACCTAGCCCTCTAATTTTCACATAATGTGAGTATATTTTGTTAAAATTCTAGTTTTTGGCAGAAGAGTAACTGAAGAAAATGGAGCAGTTCTACTCCTTATAAAGGCTCTTCTCCCCACCTTTTTTCTTACTCCCTTCATTGTCTTTTTTGTTTTTATTAAGAGAGGCAGTATTGTATAATGGAAGATGCATTGGGTTTTAAGTCAAGTAACAACTCTGTTAGTCTCATTTGTTAAGCTGTAATTTAATCTAATTTATAATGTTGTTATAAAACAGTATGCATAAAGCCCCTGCTCTACATGCTGTAAAAAATAGCACTTGATACAGTTGTCTTGTCCTTCAGTTGCTCTTTCAACCATTAAGTTCCCAGTAGTTTGTGCACTTGTTGTTCACTGTTGAAATTGGTGCCATGTAGTTTGAGACCAAGCCTTAGAAATGATAGATTAACTCATTATGTATTTTATAGGTTGGGATTTTTTCGTTATGAAATCTTTCTGCATTTATTTTGTGGCAATTAAAATTTCCACATTCTCCTAGTCTCATATCCTAGATAATGTGTACCCACCTGAAAGATGAAAGAGAGCTCCCACATGGGTAGCGACATAGCACATACAAAGGCATAGACTTCAGAGCCTGACCTCCTGGGCTCATTGCAGCTTTCCTGCTTTCTAACTATGTGATCTTGGTCAAGACATTAAACTTTTATTTGTATGATTTTTGATAGAGTTACTGAGAAATTAAATGATAATATATGTAAAGCTCCCAATTTAGTGCCCTGTAACATAGTAAATGCCATATCAACATTAGATATTATTAGCCTTTACACATGCATGCATAGTGTCATAATACATATCTGAAAATTTGTATGAAGTAGAATTAGATAGTATGAAGGGATATTTGAAATGTAAATGTAGAAATTTTACTGAGACTAAAAGGTAGCATGTCTTTTTTATTCTGGTTTTTGTTCTTTAGGTATTACACGAAACCTTCCCTAAACATACGTTTCTGATGAATGGCTTAATTCAAGGAGTAAAGGTGGGTTGTACATGTTTATATGTACATACTTATATATGTGTAATTCTGCCAGTATTACTAAATTAACTGGATAATCCATTAAATATCCACTTTTATAATTAGATTGTAATGTGGGAGATTATGTAATACTTTAGGCTAGCTGGGTTTTAAATATGATTTAACTCATTGCCATCTGTATATAATAAATCACGTATTTCTCCTGTTTAACATTTGCATTATTCCAGAGGTCTCAGTGCTTTATAAACAAGAATATCGAATGGAAAGAAGAAAATTATGCCCTAAAAAAAACCCATAAATATAAGTTTGTATCAGCATGATAAAGTGTTGGTTATTCGGTACATTTTTTTTACAAATCTGATAGTATTAAAAAAATAAGTAGCCTATCAGTATAAAATGGGCAATTAGCACATGTAATTCTTTCTCAAACTGCTAATGTAGTTATTGTGATAGAGAATTGATTAGAGCATTTCATATTTAATACCCAGTAAGAACCCTGCAGATAATTCTAGCCTGAGGAAACTTTTAAATTATATGTAGACAAATAAGTTATTTTAAGTTCAATGATTTTTTTACTGTAGAAACAAACTTACTTAAAATTATGTTAGTAAATGATTTAATTTTGACTCCTGGATATATAGCATACTTCATTTTATTTAAATTTTATTTTAGGGTTTGTTGTCATTCCTCAGTGCCCCACTTATTGGTGCTCTTTCTGATGTTTGGGGCCGAAAATCCTTCTTGCTGCTAACAGTATTTTTCACATGTGCCCCAATTCCTTTAATGAAGATCAGCCCATGGTATGTGCATATTCAGATTACAGCAATCAAATACCATTTTCTGTTAATTGCTTTCTTAATGTTTATTTGTTATATTTTTCTTGCTTACTTATCTATATAGAGTTTAATTTTTATTCTAATATGTTTATTCTTTAATATAGTTAAAGCCCCTAAAGATACAGTGCCTAATACAGGTTCAAAGCCGGGTGCTCCTGTTGGAAACATCTAGACTAACGGCACACCTGCTTTGGGGTTTCACAGCCCACATTTCAAAACGATATTTTTTAGGGACTGGGTAGAATGCTGACTTTTTATTTTCCCTGAGTAGAACATTAAAAATACAGATGAAGTTTATCATTGTTTGTATTAATTAGGAATAGGTTTTAGTGATATCAGTAAAACCCAAAATAACAGTTGTCTAACATCAAGGCAGTTTATTTCTCTCTCCACATAAAGAGTCTGAAGTTGGGTAGCAGTTCCAGTGAATGAGCCTTCTATCTTGCTGCCCTGCCATCCTCAGCTGTTGCCTCACAGTCTAAAATGGCTACTCAAGCATGAAGGTGGGGCTGAGAAAGACATATGCTTTCTTTTAAGGAAACTGTAGATTTCCCATTTAGCCTTTGTTTGCATATCTTTGGTCAGATTTCAGGCATTTATTGCTCATAGTTATGAGACTAGGCTCCTGGCCACTGTGATCAAAATTAGGAGGAAAAGAAGGAGAGCTTCCCCAAAAGAATGAATGTCTTATAGAAACAGAGTAATGAATTTATTCTTCGATCTTATTTCTACTCCTGCACTGAGTATTAATATTAATTCACTTCACAATGTGCCATACTGTATTTCTATTTCATGTCCAAAAGAGCCTAGGAGGTACATGGGGCAAGATCTTCTCTGATGGATTAAAGACCTTGCAGTTGAAATCTTACCAAAGGAATTTAGGGAATGAGCAAAGAATTTGCTTTGAAAAGCTGTATTATAGAAATTTTAGTAGTGATAAAATCTGGTGGAATGATATTTTGAAAGTTCACTGTGACCACCTGTGATTTTTAAAAAACTGAACATCATTAAAATACAAACTTCTTATTCTCAACTATTATTTTGGAGTATCTTAGTAAAATAGAATTTGTTTTTTAGAATACCTTCTATTCAGAGGCCAGGGATATAGCTCAGTGGTACAAGTGCCTGCCTGGCAAGCAGGAGGTTGTGAGTTCGATCCCCAGTAACAAAACAAAACAAAACAACAACAACAAAATAAAACACCTTCTATTCATTGATTCTTTGTAGTGACTGTTGTCAGTTTTATGAATACTGCCACTCAGGTTTCTTCTACGTGAAGACAGGTTATTTTGCCAACATTTGAAGAACTAAAGATAATTTACAGAAAACATCTAGTTTATAGAGGCTCAGAATAAATATGAAGTAACTTGTTCATCAACTTTGCTGAATTTTGTTTTTTGTGTAATACTGTGGTGGAAGATAGGAATAAATGAAGTACAATAGAATTTATTTTGATGGTGTATTTAGTAGAGGCAACAAAGCCGTTTAACACTTGAATAATTGGGTAGAAGATTTACTTAAATACATTATCTTTTAAATGCTGTATTCTTGATTGAAGGAAAGAACCACTAGTGTACCCATGTTTTCGTGATATCTGTGACCTAGGATTTATGAAAGTGTTAATCTATGAACTGTCTTAGAAAGCTATTGACTAAAATTAACTATTCTTATTCTAATTAGCTAACATAAATGAAGGAAAGTACAAGTAGTGGCAACTGTTCTAATATTTCTTGTCAATTGTCTTTTATTGTTAGGTGGTACTTTGCTGTTATCTCTGTTTCTGGGGTTTTTGCAGTTACTTTCTCCGTGGTATTTGCATATGTAGCAGATATAACCCAAGAGCATGAAAGAAGTATGGCTTATGGCCTGGTATGTATACCTTTGTGATTGAGAAATACCTTGTTTAAAAGTATCCCTAATCAGGATGCAAACCTTTGCATTACAAGATTTATTTTTTGCATAAAAATTTCAGAAATAAAGTTATTCATTAGACTATACTATAAGTCACATGTCAGAATTGAACTTGAAGTATATTTTATTTTATGGAGTTTTTTGTTTGTTTTTGTATTGTGAGGAATTGAACCCAGGGCTTTGAACATGCTAAGCGAGTGCTCTACCAATGGGCTACGCCTGTAACAAATCCTAAAAATAAGGAATTACTTACCATGTTATCAGTTGCTATGCAAATTTACTGCCTTAGTCTAAAATAACTAGTGACATCTAGCTCAGGGTTCATGGTACCTTTTCTATGGCTTTATGGGCCCTTGTATTGTTTTAACCTCTGTCCCCTTGCACTGTTTTTGCATACGTATATGCCTTTTCAAAACAGTTAGAAGCATTCTTAGCTGGATTTGGGCCAGAGGTAATAATGTTCCACCACTCAGAACACTTTTTTCAGGAAATGAGTGGCAGTGCAGCGTTGTCTCAGGTGGGGTGGCTGCTGTGAGGACAGTACCATGCACATCATTCCCTAGAGAGCCAGAAGCAGACAGTGACGAGTTTCAGCAAATACAGGACAAGCATGTCGTGATAAAGAAGGACCAAATATTGAATTGGTTTGAATCTTAAGGTTTATAAGAAACTGTGATTTCTTGATTCAGAGAACATAGTAGCACAGTCTTAGAATTAGGTTTGGGGGAGAAAATACCTCCTGGGAGAAAATTATGCGAAGTAATGATTTCATTTATATTTATAAACTCAGAGCATTAAATGAAAAGCAGATGATAGCTAGAATTTTTAAAAGCAGTTTCACAGAAATACAGTTTATATGTCATGAAATTCACCCATTTTATGTGTATAGTGAATCATAGTTTGTTTATGAAGTTGTAGAACTGTCACAATAATCCAGTTTTAAGTTTTTTGAGTGTTTAATTTTTTTCCTCTTGGCCAAAGCTTTTAATCAACAGTATTCAATGTGGAGGTTTTTTGTACTAAAGGCATATACTGTAAATGTCCACTTAAATCCAGAAATGATATGGGTGCAGTAAAGCAGAGAAAGTGATCTCTGTGATCCTTTTTCCATCTGGTCAGAAAGAAATGGCCACAAAGTAGAGAGAATTGAAGAGCAAGAAAATGACCTGACTTACTTGGACTGTAATTGGACCTGTGCTCACTGCTTTGCAGATGTAATCTCTGTGAATGCCCTTAGATACCTAACTGACCTTCACAGTGAAAACCACTGCCCTTCCCCTTAGAAATGCCACAGCTCTACACAGGCTCAGGTCTCTGAAACCCCCTGGAGCGCTGTCATAACAGAATACTACCACAAGCCAGTTCTAGAACATTTCTGTGAGCCCAAAGAATACCCTTAGCCCCATTTAGCGTTCTTCTCCTCTTCACTTCTTACTCCATACAGCCAACAATCTACTTGCTGCCCCTGGTTTTGCCTTTTTTAAGAAATGTCATGTAGCCAGGTATGGTGGCACTTCATATAATCCCAGCACTTGGGAGGCTGAGGCAAAAGAATTTGAGCAAATTCGAGGTCAGCCTGCTCTAAAAGGGAGACCCTGTCTCAAAAGAAAGAAATGGCCTATAAATAACACAAAATCTAGTCTTTTATATCTAGCTGATTTTACTTAGCGTACTCTTTTGAGATTAGTCCATGTTGATACTATAAACAGTTTTTTATGGCTGTGTAGTATTTGATTGATTGACTTTACTACGTTTTGTTTGATCACCTGTTCAGGGGCATTTGGTTGATAGCTGTTTGTTTTAAGTTACTAGAATTTTATGTATTTGTTCAAATAATTGACCTTTGAAAACTGAGTTTCATCTATTGCATATTTATAGACCATTATTCAGTAGGCCAGGTTTGTCTGGGGATTGTGTTTTCTCTACCTGTGTCCTTGGTACTTTTACTTTTTGTCAGGCTTGTCTGGACTTACTAGAGCCTTAGAAATGTTCTCAGTGCCTGTAGTTTTGTACTAGGCCTCACACTATTTTTTTTGAGACTGCACTGTGGTGTATTACCCATCTTGGTGTCAAACATCCAGCTCAAGTGACCCTTCTACCCCGGCCTCTTGAGTAACTCAGAGCTACAGCCACATCCACCAACCCACTATGCCCTGCCCACAGGTTAATGCTATTATTGGTGAGGAGAGAGTCTCAAACTCTTATTTCAGCTATCCCTGAGTTGGTATCAGAGTAAGCATTCATCATTTATTCATTCATTTGGTACCAGGGATCAAACTCATAACCTTGAGCTTGCTAGGCAGGCACTTATGCTGCTGAACTAAATCCCTGGCCCAATGTTCTTTGAATTTTACAGTGCTCTAGGCCCCAGCTTTTCCTCTGCTAAAATAGCTTTTTTTCCTCTCTCTTTTCTAAAGTCTGTTTCACAAATAAATTTGCCAGTAGAAGTTACTTGCACAGCAGGCTCCAAGGCCAAAAAGAAAGTTGGGGCTGCTTGATGTGGTGGTATATGCCTGTAATCCCAGCACTCAAGAGGCTTAAGACAGGATGATTGCTGCAAGTTCGAGGCCAGTCTGGACTACATAGCGAGACACTGTCACAAAGGAAGTTGAAATCCATTGTCCTTAGAGGCTAGTACATATATTTTAGATAACTATTTAATCCTTTTATTTTCCTGCAAAGTAGAGTACAAGAAAAGTGGTACAGGTAAAAAGGGAGGCTGCAGTAGCAGCTCCGACATAAATGATATAAACAGGATTATGAAAGGAGTGATGTGATGAAGGTAAAGTAGCCAAGGTATCCTAGCTAATCTCTTGTCTTTACTTGTTGCAGGTTTCAGCAACATTTGCTGCAAGTTTAGTCACCAGCCCTGCGATTGGAGCTTACCTTGGACGCGTGTATGGAGACAGCTTAGTAGTAGTCCTAGCTACTGCAATAGCTTTGCTCGATATTTGCTTTATTCTTGTTGCTGTGCCTGAGTCATTGCCTGAGAAGATGCGGCCAGCATCATGGGGAGCACCCATTTCCTGGGAACAGGCTGACCCTTTTGCAGTAAGTTTATATTTTTTTGTTTGATTCTTTTTGGTAAGAAGAAAAGAGAAAAAAATACATGATTGATTGCAGTGTTAGTATTTTGCCATGCCTTTTTGGGAGCAGAAAGTGTCTGGAAGCTTTTTTTTTCAACATTTTGAAATACTTTTTGGAATAGTTTGGGAAAATGAAATAAATCTTAAAAGATAACTAGTCTGTGTATAGTACCAAAAGGATATAAGACCTTATGTCAGTCTTTTTCTTGTTCTAGTCCTTAAAAAAAGTGGGCCAAGATTCAATCGTGCTGCTCATCTGCATTACGGTGTTTCTGTCTTACCTACCGGAGGCAGGCCAATATTCCAGCTTTTTTTTATACCTCAGACAGGTAAAATCCTATTCCAACAAAGTGAACTTTCCTTTCATTATTTAGTGCCATACGAAAAATATTATCTTGGGAGTGCTGTAGTCATCATAGACGTTAAGATCCGTATCATTTTGTAAACAACTGTTTACTTACTAGACTTAACCTCTTGTTCAGGGTGCCTTATATTCCTTATTCCTTTCTCAATAAGATTTTTAGCTTAGGCAAAAAGTTTTCCTTTTTAGGGTAAATAGTTGCTTCTTAGGGTTGTAGGATGCCTTAACCCATTCATCTCTTCTAGTTTCTCTTTCAATTAGAAGCTACATAATTAGGGCAGCTAGCTAAAATGAGAGCCCCCAAATTTTTTTTCCTCCTCAGCACTGGACTTACTAGGCAGAAATCAAGCCTTTATAGATACCCATACAAAGCAAAATGAGGCAGTGTTTCTCTGCAAAGTGATTCTGAATGCTTGATAGCTATCTCCAATTTAGTATAACCAAATTTAGAGAACTAACATAGAAACAGGTATTTTTAGTGTGTTGACTAATTGTATTTCATCTAAAGAGTTCTTGTTTAATGAATTAAAAAATTGAATTAAATGAGTTAAGTATTAAAATTTTGTTGATGTTTTTTGTTGGTCCATTTAATGTTAATGTCCAAGTAGTTGCATTAGTGTGGTACTTTTTTATGCCTTTTTATTCTCTAATTTTACTTGTTCTGAAAACCTAGATAATGAAGTTTTCACCAGAAAGTGTTGCAGCGTTCATAGCAGTTCTTGGCATTCTTTCCATTATTGCACAGGTGAGCTTCCGTTTTGGTAGAATGAGGTCATAGAGTCGAACTCTGAGTGGCCATCCAAATGGGACTGCATAGAGATTGATAGTGGTAAAGTCTTAAGTTCCATTAAGTTTATACCATACTTAACCAATCGTAGCAGCAGTAAGCACCAAGCAAATCCAGGCAGTAACTGCACAGAGATGAATTGAAGGTGTTTCACAGGGAATTTGTCCTCTGTTCAGCAAATGCCATCTGGCATGTGGGATACAGAAGAAAAAGTCTGAGTGCACACAATCGTGTGGGCAGATGTGCAAATAAATGAGAAGGTGTGGTTGGATTTTCATTTTACAGATCCATGCAGCAAACGAAGTCCAACACTGGTGAGACTGGAAAGGAACAAGCAACACTTCGACCAGCATTGCAGGCCCAGCAGATACGTACAGGCACACAGGCCAGAAGGAGTAAGATCCTTAAATGGCCATTTGGTGTCTGGTGCTTACCTAGGAACCATTTCTAAGAGAGCAATCACATTAAACATAGATTAGTTGGCCTTCAAAAACAAGTGAATAGAAGGGTATAGTCTGCATATAAATATTGATAATTACATATTTATGTCATGATTTACTGTAATACTATGGGTAGCCTCAAAAGTATACTGTTGGGAATTACTTATTCCCTATTGAAGTGAATACATAAGAGAGAATGTGAGATAGAGATAGATAGATACATAGAGATACATAGATACATATGTATAGATAGATAGATATAGATATAAATAAAACAGCCATGAAGTAGGATGCATCTGAGTTAATTGTAGGAAAATGGATGTCTCAAGACCATAATGCTAAGTGAAGTAAATCAGACACAAACTTAGAAATCACATATAAGCATTGTGGACTAACTTTGACTTATGGAAACTTCTTTAAAAAGCCAGATGTGGTGGCGCACGCCTGTAATCCCAGCACTCAGGAGGTGGAGGCAGGAGGATCACTATATTTAAAGCCAACCTGGGCTCCATAATGAGACCCTGTCTCCAAAAAAACCCCAAAAAACTCTTTAAAGCTATTACATAACCGTGATTTCAAGCATTACCAACATTTTATAGGTCTTTTTTCTTTTTCCAAATCCATTTTATTTCAAGGAGGAAAAAAAGGAAAAAACAAACAAAATTTCAAAACACATCAGGGTTATAAACCTAGTTTTAACGTCTGATTTACTTGATCCTCAGTAGAAATGTACTGAATACAAAGTTTTACCTTTCATTTTTCTAACTCTTAATCTGGAGCTGTATCAGCAGAAAGGGGCTTCTTTTCTTTGCCTCAGCTTCCCAAGTAGCCACCTGGCACAGGGGGATCTTTCATCTCCTTCCATGACTCGGAGCTGAGAGGTCACATACGTTAAGGACGACTATGGCTGCAGAACCAAACTGTAGAAAAGTAGTCATAGTCCTGTTATATAGTGAAATTGCTAAATAGGTTTTCTTTTTAAACTTTATTCTGGTAAACTTGTTTTTATTTATTTATTTATTTATTTTTTTATTTCTCCCCAGACTATAGTCTTGAGTTTACTTATGAGGTCAATTGGAAATAAGAACACCATTTTACTGGGTTTGGGATTTCAGATATTACAGCTGGCATGGTATGGATTTGGTTCAGAGCCTTGGTAGGTATAACTGTTCTAATGTTTATTTTCTTAATTTTGGTATTTGCTACTTTATTTGCTTCTCAGTGAAGGCACAGCCTTTTATCTTTTGCAGTGCTATTCCCTCATAATTTGTATAATACAATTTTCAACTAGATATTTTCCTAGAGAGGCTTGAGGATGAAAAGGTGACATTTTATAGCTTGGTGACTGGCTGAAATTTTACATGGTGTTGAACTGAATTTCTTTCTTCTTTTGAAACCGAGAATTGAACTCAAGGACCATGCCACTGAGCTATACTTTTGACCCTGAGGTTTTTAATTTCTAAGGAGCCTTTAGTCTGGATCACTATGTCACTAGGAAAAAGCATGAAATTCCACAGTAGTAAGGCACTGAAAGTTGGCATTATTTTTCCTTTTTTGTTTTTTGTGTATATCACTAATAGCAAATAAAGAAGTGGACTGAAGTCCCCTTGTTTTGTTCTGGCTTCATGCTTGGTCTCAGCTGTTCTTGCAGGCTGGTTTCCTGCAGGGAGCTGATGGTAATTGTGACAGTGTCCAGATTCCCACATACACTGTTGTGCATAAGAGTTGTAGAACTGAATTTTCATAGCACCTATGGGCAAATTTTTTCTGGTCTGTTACAAAGAAGTGCTTGCAGCTTAAATGATTGGAAAGATTTCTTGTAAACATCAAGCCAAGAGCATCTGGTTTACTTATTCTTTACAATTTAAAGATTAGATCAAATCATTTATGTCTTTACCCTGAATCACAAGTCAATGGGACTGTGCTGGAAGACTGCTGTTTTTGCTGCTGCGTTTTTTTTTTTTTTTACCTGCTGTAACCGCTGTGGTGCTGGAGATGGAACCCGTGGCCTTATGCATGCAAAGCAAGAGCACTACCACTGAGCCGCATCCCTAGCCCTTACGAGCTTATGTTTAGAAGCATTTTGATGTTTCTTTACCTGTGTTACATATTCTTAATAGCACCGCTTCCTCTAGAAATAATGCCCATGACATTTAACAGTTTGACATGATATCCCAATTTTATATTAAAAACTCACACCATTCTTGTGACAAGTGATTGTTCCTATTTGAGAAGAGTAACAGGGTTAGACTTTCAAATGACTTGCCCAGAGTCACCTAGGAAGGCATAAAGCAAGCATAGTTCCCCTTTCCCCATACTGCAGCCATTTTATAGTAAGAGTGACTTGATTAGAAGTATGTAGAATTTACAGGTACCGTGGAAAAGAAGTGTTTATTTCTTTGTTTTGCTTCTTTGATTACAGGATGATGTGGGCTGCTGGGGCAGTAGCAGCCATGTCTAGCATTACCTTTCCAGCTGTTAGTGCACTGGTTTCACGAACTGCTGATGCTGATCAACAGGGTGAGTTGGCAGGAACCAATGATAATTAAAAGCACAGAACATTCTAATCCTGTTTTCTCTATGCTGTGCAAAAGTGTTGAAATACGTATATTTAAGGTAGAGAATCTTAAGCAAGAAAAGCAGATTCTAGGGTTTTATCACCAGGTGGGTATGCATTCCTTTATCTCTCACTTTGAATATGTGTCCCTATCTGTTCTTTTCATAGGAAATTTAGTAACAGTTCCATTAAGTATTTATTGTTTGCTTTGTTATGCTAGACAGTTTGGGATACATTCATAGTCCTTTCATCGAAATCTTTTTTTTTTTTCTTCTTCTTCTTCTTTTTCTGTCTTTTTGAGACAGGGTCTTCCTATGCAGTTCAGACTGGCCTTGGGCTAACTTTGTAGTCCAGGCTGGTCTTGAACTTGTAACCAATTCTCCTGCCTCAGCCTCCCAAGTGCTGGGATTACAGGACTTTTATCAAAATCCTAAATCTTACGGTTTTAGTTATCTGAAGACATACAACGAACATAAAAGTCTTATGATATTGTGGTAGGAACATTTAATTATTGGAATGCTAACAGAGGAGGCAGAATTCTTTGAAAAAGATAGGGTTTTTTTAGTCATAAGAAAAAGAACAAGTATTGCAAAAGAAATGGCATTGGTTACTTAGAAAATCAGGAAGCCTTATGGCCAAAAAGCAAGTTGCATTTTTTTAAATTGGAGAGAAAATCTCAGCGATATAAACAAACTCAATAGTACTGTATATGTTTGACTAAAAAGCATCTTTAGTAGTCTCTTGGGAAGTTAACAGCTGTACTTGTGAACTTATGGCTGATTTTTAACCAAGGATGTTTTTGCTTAGTTCTTTCTTTGCTCATATACATAGGTATATGTCTGGATTCATGTTTGCATAAGATAGCATACTACACAGAGCTAATGGCTTCCAAGCAGTTTTTAATGCCAGTGTCTGTTTAAAGCCTTAATTTCTTATTGATTGCACATTTGTGCTTGTTTTTAGAGTAGGAGAAAAGATACATGTATACTAAATGACTTCTATAAATAATACAGGTGTTGTTCAAGGAATGATAACAGGAATTCGAGGATTGTGCAATGGCTTGGGTCCAGCCCTTTATGGATTCATTTTCTACATATTCCACGTGGAACTTAAAGAACTGCCAATAACAGGAACAGACTTGGGGACAAACACAAGCCCTCAGCACCACTTTGAACAGGTAATTTTTTCAGCCACATAAAATTGTGTAGTTTATGATGATGTTTATTATCACAAAATTACTTTAGACTGAATAAAACACTTAAATCCAAAGTTTATTAACAAAAAAATGGGGTTGGGGGAAAAAATAAAAACCAACAAAGTCTAAGGGGACTATGTTTGCCTATATATCTCTTTGTGAAATTGGCTGTTCAGTCTTTTTTTTCTTCTTAAGAATGAAAAATTTAGTTTGTGAAATTTTGTCTTATGGCATATGTTAACTACTTCTCTGTACAACTGTTTGTTTCCTCTGAGGCTTTTGTAACATTCCCTGGTCAGCTGCCTCTGCAGAATGTCAGTTACATATGTCTCTGTTAACTTGCTTTGTTTGTCCTTGTAACTGAAAATATTAATGCCAAACAACATTGATCATTTTAGTGAATACAAACATACCGGTTTTCTGGCTTACTTAGAATTCCACACTAATCTTAAAACCAGCTAAGCCTACTTATAAGTAAGAAGAATGTGTCACATTCTTCTAAAACTGGAAACACAAGTTGTTTGCTAAGTGAATGTAATTTGGGGCTAAAATACTATCGGTTTTTTTTTTTTTTTTAACTTTTAGTTAATTCAGAATTATTTTGACAGTTCAAAGTTTTTGTTACTATTAGTGTCTATTAATTTTATAAAATGTTGGGTTTCAGTGTGTGTATTTTGATCATTGCCATCCCCCCATTATACCTTCCTCCCCCTCATCCCCTTCCTGTTCTCATAATCATTCCCTTCTACTTCACATTTTAGATTCTACATATCAAGGAGAGTATGTGGTACTTGTCTGAGACTGGCTTACTTTACTTAACATGATGGTCTCCAAGGTCATGTATTTTCCTGCAAATGTCAGAATTTTGTTCTTCCTTATAACTAATACTCCATTGTGTACTGTAGTTTACCACATTTTCTTTTTTCTTTTTCTTTTTTTTTTTTTTTGGTACCAGGGATCGAACTCATGACCTCACGCTTGCTAGGCAGATGCTTAAGCCACTGAGCTAAATCCCTGGTCTACCACATTTTCTTTATCCATTCTTCTGTTGATGGGTACCTAGGCTGGCTTCCTATCTTGGCTGTTGTGAACTGTGTCACAGTAAACATGGGTATGCAGGTATCTCTGGAATACGGTGACTTTCCCTTCTAGTGAATACCGAGTAGTATAGCTAGATGAAACAGTAGCTCTCTTTTTAATTTTATGAGAAACCTCCATAGTGATTTCCGTAGTGGCTGATTTAGATTCCAACCAGCAGTGTGGAAGTGTTGCTTCACCAGCTTTTTTTTATTCTTTTGAATTCTTGATAGCCATTCTGACTGGGGTGAGGTGGAATTTAAATGTAATTTTGATAATTTTAATTTAAACTTCTCTAATGGCTAAAAACGTTGAATATTTTTTCATGTAATTATTGGCCATTTCCACCTCGGAGAAGTGTGGTCCATTCATTTGCTCACTTACTGAGTGGGCTGTTTTTTTTTCATTTTTTTTTTTTGTTTGTTTATGTATTTTAGATCTTAATCCTCTGACTGAAGAGTAGCTGGCAAAGATTTTTTCTCATTCTGTAGGCTCTTTATTCTGTTATTTCTCTTATTATGCAGAAACTTTAAATTGATGTAGTCTGGTTGATTGATCTTGCTATTTCCTGTGCTGTTGGAGTCCTAAGTATCTCCCTGTGCCTAAAGTGTTTCTTCTAAGGTTTTCTTCTGGCAGTTCCAAAGTTTCAGGTCTTATACCTAGGTCTTTGATCCATTTGAGTTCATTTTTATAGTGTGACAGGTAGGGATCTCTTCCTACTCTACAAGTGGATATCCAGTTTTCCCAGCATTGGTGTCTTTTCTCCAATTTGTATTTTTGGCTTCTTTGTCTGAATCACATGGCTGTACTTGTGAGTTTGTTTATGTGTTCTCTGTTCGGCTACAGTAGTGTGTGTGTCTATTTTGGTCCCAATACCATGCTGTTTTTTTGTTTGTTTGTTTGTTTTGTTTTGTGTTGTTTTGTGGGGTTTTATTTTTTTGACATAGGGTCTCACTGTGTAGTCCAGACTGGCCTTGAAGTCTCAAGTACTGGAACTATGGGCATGTGCCACTATGACCACCCCATGCTGTTTTGTTACAGTGACTTTATAGTATAATTGGCTATGGCAGTGCCTCTGGTCTTACTTTTTTTCCTCAGGATTGCTTGGGGTATTTGTATTTTTTGTGTTTCCATATGAGTTTTAGGATTGTTTTTTCTAGTAATGTAAAGGATATTGGTATTTTGATAAGAGACTGCATTGAATCTGTAGATCATTTTTGGTACTATACGGCCATCTAAACAATATTAATTGTGCTGATCCACGGACATGGGAGGACTATCTTCTGTTGTCTTCAAAATTTTTTTTCACTGTTCCTGTAATTTTTATTGTATAAGTCTTTCATCTCCTTTGTTAGATTGATCCCTGGGTATTTTATTTGAAGCTATTGTGAGTGGAACTGTTTTCTTAATTTCTCAGTTAGTTGACTATTGGTGTATAGAGAAGCTTAATTTTTTTAAATGTTGATCTTAATCCTACAGGAATTAATGTCCTTTTAAATAAAAGGAAATGATAATTGAATTTACTATTGGAATTAATACCATATACTTTCCTTTAGTGCTATCAAATTAAGGCATTTAGAAACTGATTTCAGATTTTGTGCTAAGAGTGATGCGGTATTTCTGTACCATCTGTTTTGCTAGTTTTTTCATTTTTCTAATGTTTTTGGCATTTTTATTAGTGCTTATTTTATTTTTTAAGAGTAGGAAAATTTATTGGGGAAAAGGAATGGGGAATAGGAATAGCTCGTGATACAGGAGGGGTCCCGAATGGGTTGCCATCTGTTAATTTTACAAAATAAGTTTCAGTGTATGGTATTTTGATCATATCCACCCCCCCCATTCTCCTCCTGTTTGTGTGTATAATAGTCTCTACTCCCATGTAATGTTTTTTTTAGATTCCACTTACTGGGGAGAGCATACAATAGTTGTCTTTCTGATTTGTTTCACTTAATATGATTATTTCCATTTGTATCCATTATGTTGAAAATGACAAAATTGTTTTCTATAACTGAATTGCTGTTTTATGTATGTATGTACCATATTTTCTTTATCTATCTGTTGGTGGGCACCAGATTGGTGCCCTATCTTGGCTATTGTGAATTGTGCCACAGTAAACATCAGTATGCAGGTATCCCTATAACATGCTGACTTTAATTACTTTAGCTATATATCTAAGGAGTGGTATAGCTGCATCAAATGGTAACCCTATTTTTACTTCTTTGAGGATTGTTTTACCAGTTCTTATTTCCAGAATTTTACATTGACAGTAAGTATCCCCTTTCTCCTGAGAATGGAATACATAACTGACTTTAGTAAAATGATTGGCTTGTAATTCACAACAACTAGTTCTAAAAGATAAGCAGTTTATTTATGAATAAGTGTATTTGTGCAAAAATCCTAATTTTTTTTTTCTTTCTCAGAATTCCATCATCCCTGGGCCTCCCTTCCTTTTTGGAGCCTGTTCCGTACTGCTGGCTCTGCTTGTTGCCTTGTTTATTCCTGAACATACCAATCTAAGCTTAAGGTCCAGCAGTTGGAGAAAGCACTGTGGCAGTCACAGCCATCCTCATAGTACACAAGCGCCAGGGGAGGCCAAAGAACCTTTACTCCAGGATACAAATGTGTGACCGAAATCAGGAAGATTTTTCTATCAGCACCCAGGTCTTAGTTTTCACCTGTAGTTCTGGATATACATTCCATTTCCATCTACAGTGTACTTTAAGATTGTCTCAAGAAATGTATCTGCATGAACTCCATGGGAACTAAAGAAAGAACTAAAAGAACTGGACAGTTTTCCAAAGATGTTATAATTTCTTTTGAAAAGAAACCTTCTGTTTATTAGCACCAGTTTCTTGCCACTAAACTGTTTTATTATACATCCTTTAATTAAAAAGTATGTATGTAATTTCTTAGATATTAGCATATATTTCTCTGCTACCATTTCCTGAAGGTGTTGAGCTTTAACTCTGTGCTGACTCTCAGTGAGACTGAGTGTAGGTATTGATTGTGGACCTGTTCGTTTTTAACATTGTAAAATCCTGAGTCTGATTTTAATATTGTAAAATCTTGGGTCAAATAATTCAAAGCCTTAATGCAGATGCACTAAAATAAATGGTAAATGAATTCTTTGCATTAAAAAACAGAAAATTTAAGAAAATTGTACTAAATCTGAATCATGCTTCAAGCTTGTTTGCAGTAATTTTATTTTAAACTACTGTTTTTGAAGTAAGAAAATACCAGACATTTAGAATTTAAATTAGGGTGGTGAGAGCCTGTTAAATAAAATGTGGGCTCAAATTTGTTCCCTAGTTACTTCTTTATACCACTATATTTTTTTGTTTTGCGTAATCATCAGAACCTCAACACTTGAATACATAATCTAAAAATTATATAGTAAAGCTGGTAGCCTTGAAAATATCAATGTGATATCTATATGTAGATAAATATATATAGTGGCCTTTCAGGACTGTCACAGTAACACTTTATTTACAGAGCTAATGTTTGTCCTAAATTTTCAGGACCCTAGAAGAGAGCTTTATACAATTACTGATGTGAATTTCTCTAAAGTGTATATTTTTGTGTCGTTACATTATTTAAAAAAGTGTTACTTTGTAAAAAATGTACATAAAGTTTATTGTATAGTTTACACTGTTTTCATCTTGTGTGTGGTTATTGCCTAATGCTTTTTAAACTTGGAACACTCACTGGTTAAATAAGGTCATAAAAATGTAAATATTCTGTTAATAAAATTAAATATTTTAATGATTTTTATATAAAAAAAAGTGTTGATCTGTGAATCCCTATTCTAGGGGCTGTTTTGGCTTTATTACCATAGTTGTTTTTAAGTAACAGAGCATGTCTTCACATCCATTTCTTCTTCACGATAAAATACTCTTACAGAAAACCAAAAATGAAACAGTACACAACTAAAAGTATAGCACTATAAATCAGAGAAGTCCTGTTTCTTTTGATTCTGCAGTACCAGGGATTGAACCTCTGGCCTCACTGCCTGCTAGGTAAGCACTCTACCGCTGAGTCATAGCCCTTAGCCCCTTTTTATTTTAAGCAAGGGTCCTGCTAAGTTGCGGAGGTGGCTCAAACTGCTACCTGCCCTTAGCCTTCTGAGTAACTGGGGTTATATGGGCTTTTTAAAAACTTGAAGCCCCAATGTAATTTTAGTAACTTTATTAACAAAACTCAGTTTATAGAAATAACAAAAAGGCAACATTTCGATTATTAACACATGTACAGTTATACAGTGGAAAAGTTTCAATTAAAATTTTAAGAGGTAAAGAATTAGCACACAGAAGTCTATCTATACATAATACAAAATAATCTAGCAGGTTGATGTTAGAATAACTTCAAAATTAGATTTTCTATGTGGTATATGGAAAGGGATATCACTCTGCATGTAATCTTTAAAGCTAGCAGTGTGTCACATATCCCATCCAAATCCTGTCAGTGTTCGTTTATATATATATATGTTACAGAGTATTTACAGCAAAGCATATTCCTATGTTGCCAAGAGACTTCTTTTCAGAATGTGCTTTCAAGTTATTGTAACTATTCTTACTAATATAGTATACTTAAATAAGGCGGAGAAAAGCTACTGCATAATACTAGTTATTGAATTTTCTGTTTAGACCCCTAATTTAAGATAGCTGGCAATTGCCAGCAATGTCAAAGTACAGGATTCAAGACAGTTCTATTAAAACAAAACAGCAAAGATTCTTTGTCTTAACATAAACCAAGGAATGTTGGTATATCACCTTGCAATGTCCTTCTCATCTATGTAACATATCTGAAAATAATTTTTAAACTATCACGTAAGCATTAGCACTTTGCAAACAAAAATTCATTTAGAGGACTCTCAAAGATAATGCTACTCTATATTGAATGGTTGTCAATAAGAAAACAAGATGGGGCCCTATGATTCTGGATGAATTTTAAAATTTTGTCCCAAGGAACAATTTTTAATTGAAATTTTTAGTAATAGGGAAGAGAAGAAATAGTTCTTTTGCCTACTTTATTAAGTAAATGTTAAACGAATTCAAGTTCTGATATAAAAACAAGTACAATGAATACTCATGATACACTAGAAATTCTATATGGTTCCAATTTTTAAAATAAAAATTCCATGGATATAAAATAAGTCATGAAACTAATGAAGTTCCAAATTAAGGAGAAAAATTAGATGAGTGTAAACTATTCAGGAAGCATTAAAATCCTACAAACTTCAGCTCAAAAACACACACTTTATACGTAACCTGGTCATAAAAATACAGTGTCCAAATTATTGTACAAGAATATAAAAATAGACTCAGTAGCTAAATGTTTTCAAGAAAAGTACTCAAATTTACTTGTTATGAAGATTTAACTCTTTTCAGTTACATAAGGTAGTATTAGGACGTTTCCTTTTAATATAAAGATCATAAAATAGAAAACCTTAGATAAGTCGTCATCCCTCATAATTGTCAGGTGGCAACTTTAAAATGGATTTTACCAATGAAACTGGTAAAATGAATTAGCACTTGTTTCCATCTTCTGAGCAGGTTTCAGTTTACTCATTTTCAGTACGATCAGAATATCCTTTATAAGGATTGATAAACTCCTTAGTAAAATTCATATTATTGTTACTTTATCAAAGACTATGTTCAGAAACCCAAAAACAATCACTTAAACTCCATCAATTCCCAAGTACAAATTTGTTTCTATAAAGTAATCTGTGTGCTATAAATGATCCAAATAATAACAGTAGTAGCTCAAGTAAAATTTGAAACTTGCATGCTTAGGATTGGACTTCTGTTAATATTTTTAAACTATCTGAGTTTCTAAAATGCTGACAAATGCATAGAATAGGCTGGAATTAACTGCTTGACAACTGTCCAGGGAAATAGGCTGAAGCTGTGGAAGGCAGCACTGTGGGTTTGGAAGAAGACTGTAATGCTCCTAGAGTGCCATCTTTCTGATGGTCTGCAAATAAGGACAAAAATGGTTATTGTTACTTACATCTTTATACATTTAATTAACTATGCTGTATAAAATCCAAGCCAGAAATGTCTTCTCACCTGTATTACTAAATAGATTCTGGCTGAGACCACGTAAAGGAATGCTATCTTCTCTTTTCTTCAAGTATTTGGATTCCAGCCCTAAATTTTCACCACTTGAAAGACAAATAGTAATTATATTTTAAAGTCTAATTTTATGGTTTACTTTTGAAGGCTTATGCAATACACAAACATGTAAGTTGGATATCTCTAGTCCTAGAAATCTGAGACTTACTGAGCACTGATAAGTTTACTAAATGTGAGAAATTACACACAACCTCATGTGATGGGTCAGTCAAAACACGAATGCACTAAAAATACTACATAAAATTATCTTCAACTGCTGCATATAAAAAATACAGATAAATTTTGTGCTTTGGCTTAGGTCTCATCCCTCAATACTTCATATATGTGGAAATACTACATAATCCAAAAAATTCTGAAATCTGAAACTGCTGATGTGAAACTTTTTGCTTTTTTGGTCCCAGGGATCGAACTTACAACTTCACCTCACACTTGCCAGGCAGGTGCTTATGCCACTGAGCTAAATCCCCGGCCTGCGAAACATTTTGTATAAGGGATACTTGCATGCTACCTAAGCAGTGTGGCTCAGTGACGGCGTACTTGCCTCGCATGCTTAAGGCTCTGGTTTTGATCCTCAGGACTGAAGAAAAAATTAATAAAACTAAAATTTATAGGTTAACTTAGTTCAGAGCAAATGCTTCACTAGTTTCCTAAGCAAATGTAGTTTATTTGCACATAACCAGACTATCTTTCACAATAAAGAGTGGGATAAGGACTGTGAGAGAAATACAAATTTTCCAAATTTTAAACACCACATAAGTGAGATACGATAAAATATTTGACAGTATCATTAGTTAATTCTGTTTCATCCTATAATTAAAACAAGATTTCTTTTTCCTTTGACCAAAAGCTTTTGAAAAACTTTGGTAACTCAAAGTGGTCACTGTCATGTATCATATTAATACATGATATTTATCACATTAATAGACAATTTTAGTATAATACAATGTGAAATTTCAAAAGAAAATGGGTATTTTCGTATTTTACCCCTTTCTACCATGCATTCCTCCTTTCTAAATCCATGAGTGTTAACAATTTCCTAGTAGTACAATTTCTTAGTATAACATTTGTAGTAAGTTGTTAAAGATCTTGCAAACAGTTTTATACCCTTAAAATTAAATGACAAGTCTTTCCCCAATGTTCAGAAAATAGATGAGTGAATAGGTATTTTTTCAATTATAACTTTACTTTTTCTTAACTTTTGATACTCACTATACTTTTTGTTACCTGACAACAAAGGAACAAACCATTTTTAAACAAAAATTTCAATCACTGAACAACACTTTTGTTATCAGATGAATATGGACTGCAAATATGATTGTCATTTTTTGCTAGTAAAACTGCTCTTGGTGTGTATGAGTTAAGTACAGATACTCCTAGTTTAACGACAGAATTCCATTCCCCAACTAGGTCATTATTTGAATCGGTCATTTAATGAGGAATTGGATATAGATGTATATCACAATATTCAAAACAAAGAAATGGTCAAAGGAATCTCCAACCTGATGACCTTGCTTTTATTTGCATAACTCTTATATACAGTACTGTGTGTACTAGAACGTAAAACTACAGTACTGTATGGAATAGTACAATCAACAAAAAAATACAGTAATGTATAAACAAGGTGTGCTTCACAAAAGACTTTGAGACTTTATAAACAAGATGTACAGAACTGTACAAAAAAGGATAAAAATTCTTCAAGATGACCTTTAAAACTACAAGCATTAAATTTTATGTCAATAAGTACTTACTTTTCCTTATCAGTTGAGCATGGAATACTAATAGTTGCTCCTGAGTGAGTGTCCCCTAATGATGTACTTGGTTTTGTAAATTGCAAGTTAAACTGAACCTGTGAAGAAGAAAAACACCTCATGTAATTAGAACTTCAGTTCTCACAGTAGTTCTATAACTGAGATGGGTGGCTACATTTTTATTTTGATAAATCTAGACAATAAAAATACAGCTTACAGCATAAGCCTAATTATTTACTTATTATTTATTTATTTATGTATTTATTTTTGAGACAGGGTCTTGCTACGTAGTTCAGGCTGTCCTTAAACTATGTAGCCCAGGCTAGCCTTGAACTTGTGGCAATCCTGTCTCAGCCTCCCAAATGCTGGGATTACAGGCATGTACCACTCTTCCCGGCAACTATATTCTATTGAGAGTTAATAAAAATTGTATCTCTCCTTAGGGAAAAAGTTTCTGTCATGCAAGCAACATGAATAACACATAACGATCTCTTACCCAATGAGGGAGGGGAAGGCAGAGGAGGGTATATGTACATATATCAACTTCCCACAGTGAATGTAATCATTGTGTACTGCAAACATGTACTAATGTAGATAAAAGTTTTTAAAAAACCATGAACACTAATAGGCTGAAGAGTAATAGTGTTAAAAGTCACTGAGTATCAGAATAATGCTTTTATTTCATGCATTCTGAAAATTCTTCCCTGCTTAAGAACTTTCAGTTCTATATTTAAGGTTTCTTTTTTTTTTTTTTTTTTTTTTTGCGGCACCGGGGATCGAACTCATAGCCTCACGCCTGCCAGGGCAGGCGCTTAAGCCACTGAGCCAAACTCCCAGCCCTGGTTTTTTGAGGCAGGGTCGCACTATGTAGCTCAGGCCAGCCTTGCGCTCGCGTTGTAGCCCAAGCGGGCCTCGAACTCACAACGCTCCTCCTACCTCAGCCTCCCGAGTGCTGGGATTAAAGGCGTGCGCCACCACGCCCGGCTTATATTTAAGGTTTCTAAATGAGCACTTTGAATTTTCAAATAGTCAAAAGTAATCAAGAATGTATGCAAAACTCTAAATAGTATATGAGGTACAGTAGTTTATTTATTTTTTTGGTTTCACTATGTGGTTCAGTCTGTCCTTAACTACATAGCCCAAGCAGGCCTCAAACTCACAGCAATCCTCTTGTCTCAGCCTTCTGTGTGCTGGGATTATAGGAAGGCATGACCATGCCTGGCTATCGCTTAAAGTAATAATGTATTAAGACTTTTATACCAGGAAGATTAAAATGGGTCATATATTATGAAGTCTATAAACACAAAAATCACCATACTAATAGATCAAAGAAGAAAAATGATCACTTCCATAGAAAAACAAAACATAGCAGCAAAGAGTAAGTATACATTTTTTGGGTAAAAACTCATAATGAATAGACAGATGCTAGTTTAAATTATAAATTAGGAAAATATATGTTATATTTTGCTACTGGCATTCAGTAATATAAAGATCAGATTTTTCTATATCAATCTACGTTTAACATAACAGTTTCATAAAAACAGTATTTTTTAAAGTGGGACAAGTCAATTCTAACATACCTTAGCAGAAAATAAACATGCAATAAGAGGAAATTAAAAAGGGGTAGAAAATACAGATAAATCATCTAGTTTATGGCTACCAAAAATTAGAAAGTTGAACAAAACAGAACACTCTCAGACAGACCACGAAATAGTACAGGACTGTGATCCCTGAGAGAAATACCATCTTGCAATTGCCCAGCCTCCAAAGTGGAGGACCTTTCCTGACAGCAGATGCAGAAGTACTCAGCTCAGGATAGCAGTGTTAAGTGTTTCGGAAGGTAAGCTGGCTCGAGGCTGCAGGGCCAAGCTCTGATGAGAAGAGGACTGCACAGATAGAGCTTCGGAAATCAGCCAGGGGTCCCAACTCACTGCTGAGGGACAGTCTCATGCACAGAGTAAAACTCCACAGGGCTGGGGTGATAGACTGGATCTTAAATGTTCATAAAGGCTCCTGTGTTGAATACCTGACTCCTAGCTGATAGCCTTTGAAGGTTATAGCTCTTGTCTATATGCAGTGAAGGCCTAGGTTCAATTCCCAGCAATGCCAGGAAAAAAAAAAAAAAAAAACTAACCAAAGAAGAAGTGGGGGAGGCAGGTCACCAACAGTAGTGGCAGAGAGGAACACAATTCCTGCTGCCACTGCACCTATGTGGGTCTCTACCATAAGTTACTCTCACACTTTCTCTGATCACACACTGCAGAAAGACTGTATGAGTGTCACAGGTGGGGTGCCGTGATTCCTGCCGCAGCCACTCACCAGGAAGCACCTGAGCCTGCTTGAGAGGACACTGCTGGAGCAGAGAGTACCAGAGACCCATGTAACAGTGGACACCAAAGAGCCTAAGAAAGGCACCATCACCAAATACGGCCACCACTCCCACGGTACGAAGAGCCACCTCGGGTGCTCTGCATCAACAATGCCATGTACAACACTTCTGCCGCACACTCTGTGACCTGCGAAACAGCGGGTCTCTCATTCCAGCAGTACTCACTGTACTCAAATTCACACATCACAGCCATGGAAGCTACAGATTCCAGTGTCTACCTGCAGTCTCAGAACTGAAACTCAGAACTATGCAACAAATCAATATCCTAAGACACAACTTCAGGAGAATGCTGTTTACTAATGCTGTCTCATAAAAAAAAAATGGTTGGGACATTTACTCTTTCAGATGCACAAATTTCAGCTTAGAAACACAAGAAATATGTTTATATGACACCTCCTTAAAGTAAAGCTGGTTACAGATTCCAAAGATAGAGAAATAGATGAAATGACTTATAAAGTCAAATGAATATATAATTTTTAAAAAAGGCTCCATTACAACCAAGTGAATACAGATAAACAGTTAAATGGTATTAGGAAGACAGCCGGATATGGCAGCACACAGGTCTGTAATTCCAAAATTTGGGAGACTGAGGAAGGAGGATCACCCAAAGACCAAGGCCACCCTAGACTCTAATAAGCTTGAGGTCAGCATGAATAATAGTGAGACCTTAAATATAAACAAACAAACAAAAAAAGAAACACACACACAAAAAGAAATCAGGAAGACAATGTTGGATATGAATGAGAAATTCAATAAAGAGAAAGTCTGAAAAAGAACCAAACAGAAATCTTGGCAATGGAGAGCTCACAAAGTTAAATAAAAAATTTACTTAAGGGCCTAACCAAAAGACTACATTAGGTAGAAAAATTTTGAAGCTTGTAGACAAGTAATTTAGTATCTCATGTAGACAGAAACAAAACAAAACAAAACCATGAAACATGCATTGAAGACCCTTGAGATACCACACTAAACAATCGAACATTCTTATTATTGGCATATCTATAGGCGGAAAACGGATCAATTTTAAGGCATAGAAAACCCATTCAATGAAATAAAAGCAGAAGCTGGGAGTGGTGGCGCACGCCTTTAATCCCAGCGCTTGGGAGGCTGAGGTATGAGGAGTATTGTGAGTTCGAGGCCGGCTTGGGCTACAACGCGAGCGCAAGGCCGGCCTGAGCTACACAGAGCGACCTTGCCTCAAAAAACCAGGGCCGGGAGTTTGGATCAGCGGCTTACGTGTCTGCCTGACAGGCGTGAGGTTGTGAGTTCAATCCCTGGTGCCGCAGAAAAAAAAAAAAGAAAGAAAAGCAGAAACCTTTCCTCATCCAAAAGACATGGACATCCTGGTGCAGAAGGGCCTACAGACTCCCAAACAGACATAACCAGAAAAGATCCTCACCATGAGATGGTGTATAGTCAAATAGTCAAAAATACATGACACAGAAAGAATTTTAAAATCTGCCAGAGCAAAGCATCAAGTTACATTTAAGAGCAATTCCCTCAAAGAGCGTATTTCTCAGCAAAAACCTTACAGGCCAGGAGAACATACATTGACCTTATTTCAAGTCCTGAAAAAAAGTAATTGGCAACAAAGATTATCCTACCCAGTAGAAATAAAGACCTTCCAAGAAGCTGGGTGCAGAGGCATACACCTGTAATTTAGCTACACAGAAGATTAAGACAGGCAGATTGCAAGTCCAAGGACAGTCTGGACAACTTAGAGAGACTCTGTCTCAAAGACAAGAAGGACAGGAGGGCTAGTAATGTAGCTCAGCGGCAAAGTACTTGGTAGAACATGTACAAGGCCCTTGATTCAATCCCCCTTACCACACGGACAAAAAAAACAGACAATAACCACAACAACAATAAACACCTTCTAAGTTAGCAAAAACTGAAGGAATTAATGACCACAGAGTAGCCTTATAAAAGTTACTCAAGGAAGCTCTACATCCACAGTAAGAATGATGACTACTACCATGACTGCATGTGAAAGAGATCTTACTAGAAGAGTAAGTATACAAAAAGGAAACAGAAATGATCAACCACAAAGATGCATATAAGGAAGAAACAAATAATATTCAGAAAACCTGGAAGAAAATTAACAAAATGATGGCAAGGCTGTAAGGAAAAAGGAATCGTTTTCCATTGTTGATAGGGATATAAACAAGCACTACCACTATGGAAATCAGTACAGATAGTCCTCAAAAAATTTAAACAAGAAATTTCACTTGACGCAGCTATTCATTCCCCTTCTAGTTATTTTCTTGAATGAGTGAAAGACATCATATCATCATACAGTGATACATGCATATACATATTTATAGCAGTACAATTCAAAATAGCTAAATCTTACAAGCATGACCCCAGCACTCGGGAGGCTGAGGTAGGAGGGGCGTTGTGAGTTCAAGGCCTGGCTTGGGCTACAACGTGAGCACAACGCCGGCCTGAGCTACATAGTGCGACCCTGCCTCAAAAAACTAGGGCTGGGAGTTTGGCTCAGTGGCTTAAGCGCCTGTCTGTCAGGCATGAGGTTGTGAGTTCAATCTCCGGTGCCGCAAAAAAAAAAAAAAAGAAATCTTACAAGCATGTCCATCAACAGAGAAATGGGTAAGGAAAAGGTGGTATTTACATACAATGGAGTACTACTCTGCCATAAATGAAGATAAACTTGAGTCATCAGTAGGGAAACAGATGTACCTTGAGACCTTAATGTTAAGTGAAATAAGTCAGACACAGGAGTTTATATATCACATGGCTTTCCTTATTTGAGAAATGCAAATCACAAATAATAAGTAAAAGACAGAGAACAGGAAATAAAGAGACAAACCCTTCTCAAATGGAAAGGGAATCAGGACATGGAAGAAAGGAGAGCAGGAAGGGAAAGGGAATGACAAAAGGTACCAAGATGTGTTGTGTGTATGTATCAACTCCATACATGGAATGTAAATATTATGTACTGCAAATATGTACTAAAGAAAATAAGTAAATAGCACACATAAAGGAAAAAAGAGAAAATACTGGCAAATTAAATCAATAGCACATCAAAAAGATTACACACCATGATGAAGCTGAGTTCATTTCAGGGATACAAGGACAGGTCAACATATATAAATCAATACAAATCAAATACATCTCAAAAACAGAAATTCAATGTCCCTTCATGAGAAAAGCCTTGAACAAATCATGTATAGGAGATCACACCTCAACATAATAAACATTATAAATGATAAATGTATAGCCAATGTTTTACTAAACGGGGGAAAAATGAAAGCATTTCTTCTACAATCAGGAACCAAATAAGAATGTCCATCCCCACTACTTTTATTCAAAATAGTATTGGGAATTGCAACCAGAATAAAAGGCATACAAAATAGGAAAGAAAGGTGCAGTCAAATTATTCCCTGTTTGCAGATGATGTGATCCTATATGTAGAAAAACCTAAAGATGCCACTAAAGCACTCTTAGAACTGATAAATGCATTTAGCAAAGTATAGCAGGATGCAAAATCAACATACAAAGATCTGTTGCTTTTCTATATACTAATAATGAATTTGCTGAGAAAGAAATCATGAAAGAAATTCCATTCATAGGAAACATAAACAGAGATGCACACATACACAGTAAGAAAACAGGAATAAACTTAACTAAGGAAGTGAAAGACTTCTACAGTGAAAACAACAAAACCCTAAAGAAATTAAAGATGACACTAAAAGGTGGAATGATGTGCCATGTTCATACATTGGAAGAATTAATATAGTTAAAATGTGCATACCGGGAAGCCAGCCACTTCCTGTGTGTCAACACCATGTGTGGGCCGCAGGGAAGACAGCCACTTTCTGTGAGTTGGCAACATTCACGGGCCACAGGAAGGAGAACAAGAAGCCAGCCACTTCCTGTGAGTCAGTGCCATGTGCAGACTGCAGGGAGGACAACCAGATGCCAGCCCCTCCCAGCATGCAGACTGAGAGACAAGAAGAGCCAAGATCGCCTCTACCCCCTACTGTGAGTGACCCCGCTGAGCAGGAAAAACAGAGGTGAAGATGATAGCTATTAAAGTAAAATACAACTTAATGCTTGTAGTGCTTAGTGTTTCATAGACTTTGCAAGCCTAAAGTCAATAATCTGATCATCTATTTAGAGGATAACAATATGCAGTATAACATCTATGGGGGATCTACTTTTGAAGGTGGTAGCCACTGTTAATTCCCTAGTATCTTGTTTTAAAGTCCTATATCATTTTCATTGTTTTGTTTGGTTTTATTCTGTTTTGTCTTGTTTGATTTTATTATAATATGATGGCATGGGTAGCTATTTCAAAGATAACAAGATATATTAGGGTAGCTATTTTGAATTTACTATTATCTTGTTTTGAAGTCCTGTATTGCATTCATTGTTTTGTTTTTATTGCTTCTATTCTGTTCTGTTCTGTTTTGATTTTCCTATGTCTGATGGTATGGACAGCTATTTTGAACAAGAGGCATTATGATAGTCACTGTTGATTTCCTCTTATCTTGTTTTGAAACCCTGTATCACTTTCACTGTTTTGTTTTGAATGGCTTTATTCTGTTTTGCTTAGTTTAATTCTCTTTAAAATAAATTTTTAAACAATGTGCACACTGCCCAAAGTGATCTACAAATTCAATGCAATACCCATCAGAAAAAAAAAAAAAAAGAAAGAAAGAAAGAAAAAAAGTCCTCAAATTCATATGGAAGCACAAAAACCCCGAATAGCCAAAGCAATCATAAGCAAAAACAGTACAGAAGGAAATATCACAATACCTGATTTCAAGACATACTACTGAGCCTTAGTAACAAACACATCAAGGTTTTGGCACAAAAACAGACACATACACCAACAAAATGGAATAGAGAACCCAGAAATAAATACAATCTTCTCCATCCATCTGACTCTAAACAAAGGGGCCAAAACATGCATTGGAAAACATACACACTTCAACAAATGGTGCCAGAATATAGGATATCCATACATGAAAGAATGAAAGAACCCCTACCTCATACCTTTTACAAAAAGCAACTCAAAATCAAAGATCTTAAAGTAAGATCTGAAATTCCACAATAGTAAAGGAAAATATAGGAGAAATAATTCAAGATACTGGTATAAACACTATTTTTTGGTAGGACTCCAAAATCATAGGGAAAAAAAGTAATAATTGAAAAGATCACATCAAACTAAAAAGCTGTGACACAGCAAAAGAAACATTCAACAGTGATAAAAACCTACAGAGTGGGGAAAATACTTGCTACCCATCATCTGACAAAAGGTTAACATTTAGAATATACAAAGAACTTCAAAAATGTAACAAAAAACCAAATGATCTAATTAAAAATGTGCAAATGATCTGAATAGACATATATCAAAAGAAATACAAATGCCAAAAAGAAATACAAATATATTAATATGTAAAAAATGTTCAATATCATGTTACCAAAGAAACGCAAGCCAAAACTATAATGAGATTCCATCCCAAAATAAAAAAAAGATAATAAATACTAGTAAGGGTACAGTGAAAGGAACCTTTATATACTGTTGGTGGGAATGTAAATTAGTACAATCACTACAGAAAACAGTATAGAGGTTCTCAAAAACTAAAAACAGAACTATCATGTCATTCAGCTATTCCACTCCTGGCTATTTAATGAAGGCAAATGAAGCCCTCACAAAAGAGATATTTCTTTATCCATGTTTACTGTAGCAGTATTTATTAATGGCTGAGATACAGAGAGGATATAGATAATGTTATATATTACAGTGTCATTAAGTCATAAAGCATAAAATACTGTCCAATACAGGAAATGAAGGACATTATATTATGTGAACTAAGCAGTCACAGAAAAGCAAGTATTGTATGT
The DNA here is from genome assembly GCA_004363535.1 of Dasyprocta punctata. NCBI lineage: Eukaryota > Metazoa > Chordata > Mammalia > Rodentia > Dasyproctidae > Dasyprocta > Dasyprocta punctata. The sequence continues at coordinate 90,756 of RJWM01002075.1, read as the reverse complement.
TTTCTCTCATATACAAGCTAAAGACAAACAAACAGAAAAAAAAACCCAAAAAGCAACCTTAAAGTAGAAGAGTGATTACTAGTAGTGATGGGAAAAGGTGCCAGGGAGGAAGAAGAGTGGATGAAGGTAGAAGAGTAGATGAATATGATTTATGTACACTGTAAGCATGAATGGAAAAAAATTACAGTGATTCTCATCAACCTGAATAATGTATAAGTAACACTGGTTATTTATTTATTTATTTTTAACATTGGTAATTAAAAAAAAAAATCTTTTCTCTGGATACAGTAAGAGCATGTTAGACACAGCCAAAGAAAAGATTAGTAAACTTTAGGATACACTATTAACAAATAAAAGTAAATAAATAATAATGAGCTATACAAATGGGATAATCTCAAAGGGATAATATTATGTGATCAACCATGTATACCTAGAGTACCAAATAAAATGACAACAGGAAAAAAAGAAAAGAATCAAGACATAACTGAGCTGGGCCTGTAATCCCGACACTTAAGAGGCTGACTACCAGGAGTTCAAGACCAGCCTGAACTACATAGAAATAATGATCAAAATTTCCTAAACCGATAAAAACTATACTACCAATTAAAGAACCTCCAAAACAATGCATATGTAAATGAAACACATGAACCACACCAAAGTACATAATTAAGTTGCTAAAAATGAATGAAAAGAATACAAATCTTAATAGCTTGCAGAGAAGAAAATGACAACTGACATTTTGCCAGAAACTATCCCAAAAAACAAAGGAATGACATCTTCAAAAGGCAAGAAAGGCTATAACTTATTAACTCAGAATTCTATACAGAGAAAATAAAGCCAAACTAAAAACATAAGACAAAAGCAGAAAGAATTAATTGCCCACACACCTACCCTGTAAAAAAGGTTCAACATCTGTACTGTAAGGTATATTAAAGTTAATGAAAAGGAAAATGATATCAAATGAAAATTACATCTATATAGTCATAAAGAAAGTGTAAATGATAAATGTATAAGTAAACCAAAAAGAATCCCCCTCACTGTTTAATTTCTTTAAATAAAATTATTTAAAAGAAAATACAAAGAATTTATAAGAAATGTTCAAGTAGAATTTTAGTATAAATTGAAGGTCAGGACAAAATGGAATACATTATTGTAAGGTTCTTTCTTCTTTTTGAGACAGGGTCTCACTATGTAGTTCAGGCTAGCTTTGAACTACTATGTAGCCCTGACTGGCCTTGAACTTGTGGCAATCTTCCTGCCTCAGCCTCCTGAATGCTGGGGTTACAGGTGTCCACCACCATGTCCAACTTGTAAGGTTCTTACATATGGGAAGCAGTATAATATTATGTGACGGTAGATTACAGTAAGACAAAAATGTACATTGTAAACAAGACCACATACAAAGAAAATAATAAGACAACAGTAGATCTAAAATGGGAAACAAAATACAATGCACAAGCCGGGAATGGTGTTGCATGCCTGTAATCCCAGAATTTGGTAGGCTGAGCCAGGAGGATTGCCATGAGTTCAAGGTCAGTCTGGGCTAAAAACTGGGATCAAGGCCAGCCTGAACCATATAGTGACATGCTGCCTCAAACAAAACCAAAAAAAAACCAAAACCAAAACAAAACAAAACAAAAAACACCAACAAAATACAATGCACAATTAATAATAAGGCAGGAAATAAGTAGGAAAGGAAGACAACAATGATACAGAACACACAGAAAATGAACAGAAAGACAAAAGACCTCATATATACATTTAACTTAAAATAGTCAAAAACAGCATCAGAATGGATATAAGTATTACTCGATTAGAGAATATCTACAAGAAATTTGATTCAAATGTAAGGACACAGATTACCTAAAGTAAAAGTATAGGACACTTCATGCAAATATTAATCATAAGAAAGCCAGGATGAGCCGGGCGTGGTGGTGCACGCCTTTAATCCCAGCACTCAGGAGGCTGAGGCAGGAGGATCATTGTGAGTTCGAGACCAGCCTGGGCTACAAAGTGAGTTCAAGGCCACACTGAACTGCATAGTGAGACCCTGTCTCAAAAATAGGGTCAGGGACTTAGCTTGGTGGCTTAAGCACCTGCCTGACAGGTGCAAGGTTGTAAATTTGATCCCCGGTACCAAAAAAAAAAAAAAAAAAAAAGAGAGAGAGAGAATTCCTAAGCGTCAAAAAGAATGACAAAAGTCTTCTTTTTTCTTTTTCTGTTCTCCTGCTCTAGCCCTCAGATAATTCTATGGAACCAGAAGAAACAGAGGTAAGGAACAAATGAGCAGTTACCAGGTAGATACCTAAAACTCTGAAGAAAAGGTATCATGCTGTTTAACCAAAGGTGCTGTGATAAATTCTCACTGCTTTTTTTCCCTTTGTTGTCTCACTGTATGGCAGCAGACACAAACATAATTACAGGAACTGCATGACAGAGAAATGGAATTTAGGTTCGTGCTTTTTAGATAGACAACAAGGAAGATCTTGGAGATTCAGGAAACTTTGAGGAAGTCATGGAGAGAACGGTCTCAAGAAAAATTGTCCATGAAGTTGTCTACTAATTTATAGGCCCCAGATTAGGAGATAACTTGGCGGGACCATGCATGCTTTAACGCACAGGCTGTAGGTTTAACCCCAAGTCCAAAAGCAAATCAAAACCCTTAACCACTTCATAGATTACCCCCAGTGTCACTTGGGCTGTGTGTCTATTTATGTACTGACTATCCTGAGCATGGCTCAGGTAGGTGTCATTTCAGCCAGTTGATTCTTGTATTGAATAAACCTGATTAAATTGTTTTTATACTTCCTGTTACATTATCTTAAAAATTAATGAAAAAATATAAAATTTCTGGCCATCCAGAAATAATTGGACTGGTAAGTAGTTAAGGTCACTTATAAATTACATATGCAAAATCTACATCTAAGCCAGACGTGGGGGTGCATGCCTATAATCCCAACACTTGGGAGGCTGAGGCAGGAGGATTGTTGTGAGTCTGAGACCAGTCTAGGTTACAAAGCGAGCTCAAGGCCAGCCTGAACTGCACAGAAAGACCCTGTCTCAAAAAAAAAAAAAAAAAAAAAAAAATCTACCTCTAATCAGCACACCAAAGGCTTTCAGAATTGAACTATGGAGTAGATGGAGTAAACCACTGCTCAGGATATGAACAGATCCAAATAACGAGGCAAAGTTCTTAAAAACTGAACTGATATCGGAACCAGGCTACAGAAGGCAAATCTAAATTTGATACGTGAACCTGTAATACTAATTTTCTGCTGACAAAAACATTTTTAGGACTTAAGCAAGATCTAAAGTCTCATAATATTAAAATATTCAAAATAAAATCAAACTTACTGAATAAAGAAGCAGGGAACTCTAAGCAATTCATGAGTGAAAGATGTCTATTCAAAAATGACACAAATACTTGTGATTTCAGAAAAAAATTTCACAGCACCCATTATAACCATGTTCTAAACAGAGTGAACACTTTTGAGACATAGAAGAAAAAAAAATCTCAGCAAAAAAGATGTAAAAGAAAAAAAGGGAAAATTTAGAAATGAAAAACTTCTCTGTACAAGCTCTGAAAAAACTAAAGATATAATAAAAAATACAATAAATAAAAACTAAAATGGAATATTAAAAAAATGTTCAAATAGCCCTACAGAAGTTAGAAAGGGGGACACTAATTAAAAACTGAGAGAAAAACAAGGTACATTCTTTATATAAAAACTACTTAAAATATAGTATGTTTAAGTTTAAAATAAAAAAACTGCCCACACAAGACTACCTACCTAGATCAATGATCATCAAAGTAGATGAAGATTAGGACCATCCATTGAGATGAGAAAGAAAAAGCTTATAACTTTGATTTATATACATTTAAATCTTATTGTTTAATTTTTATTTTGAATATACTAGTAATAAATCAGATTTATGCAGCACTTGTGTCTAAGCAACTGCACTACTCATTTAACTCAATAATTCAGTAAGATAATATAAAATCATCACTCTTATTTTAAAAATGGAGACACCAGGCCAGGCACGTGGCACATGTCTGTAATCCCAGGACTCAGGAGACTGAGGCAGAAGGAGTGCTACAGGTTTGAGGCCAGCCTGGGTTACAAAGTAAGTTCAAGGCAGCCTGAACTGTATAGCAAACCCTGTCTCAAAAAAAAAAAAAAAAAAAGAAAAGAAACTGAAGCATGAGAGTTGGATTTTTTTTTTCTTTTTTTGAGACAGAGTCTTTCAATGTAGTCCAAATTGGCCTCAGCACCACACCTAGCAGCTGGATGACTTTTTACTTCTTAGTGGTTTGCTTAATTTCACATTGATACAAGCAGGCTTTAAACCCTAACAGTTGCACTTTCTTAACCACTAAATTATACTGTACATAATACTGTAGTTCTGCCGTATATGCACACAATTCACAAATAAATATTTATGTATTTGAAAGCAGTGTTCTTTTCATCTTGTTTTGAACTACTGAAGGCACATGACCAAACAAATATGGAAATTATGAAATACAAATTATTGAAAAGCTGGGTCACTGGCACATGTCTGTAATCTCAGACACTTGGGAGCCTGAGCCAGAAGAATCATGAATTTGAGGATAGCCTGGGCAACATAGCAAGACCCTACCTAGGAAAAAAAAAAAAAGAAAAGAAAAGTACTGACAATCTTGCTCCTATGTTTAAGAACATCCAACTAGGTAACTATTGGTAGTTAAAAAAAACAAAAACCAACCTGTGTATTCCATCAGAATGCTCTAGAAGAAACTGACCAAAGATGCAATCACATTCCAGTGATAACAAACTGCTAACTGCAGCACATGTGCCATAGGTTTGCCACCACTGGAATATACCAGTATTTTCTATATACCAAAGACTATTTCTTTGAGTGGACATATCTAATTGTCCTTAATAAGCAATGCATGTAGAACCAATCATCTAAATCTTAACATAATATTATTTATAAAAACTCAGGCTTAATTCTCACTTCACTGAGAATTCAGATAATAAGGCATGGATAAAAAGAAATCACACATGTAACAAAGACAGCTTTTTAGAGCAGTCCAGATATTTGATAAATCTATGATTCCAGTTTCAAAGTTCTCAATTCTATCTTTTATAAAATATTCTCTTCATAAATGTTTATCATCACGATTTAGGAAAAAATAAGCTTGGACATGAAATTTGAAATGAAAATAAAGCAGGACTAATCTGAGTAGATTCAACTATTATGAAAACAATTGTTTCTTTTATTAAACAACATATATTAATACTAATACTGACGAAGATGCAAGTAGGAAGACAAAGCTTTAGTAATTAAATCAAGAGTTGGAAGGACTGTTTGTTATGTACTATTTGAGATGTCACCAGAACTACAATTTAGAAGTTGTCACAAGCCAGCCTGCCCTACAGAAAGCTAAATTCCTGCAATAGAATCCTAGTCTTACTACATCCAATACACCAGTATTACGAAGTCAGTAATCCTAGTTAGGCCTGTACATTTAAAAAGAATGAATAAAAACAGAGAGGTTGAATAGAAATAAATGAAGATTAATCAGATTGATTCTAGTTTTTATTAATTATAATGACTCAAGAAACACAAAAGTGCAAGTACTTTTTATAAACATGCTATATACTAGATATTTAGTAACATTCATCTAATACATTACCTAATACCTAGAAACTAACAAGAAAGAATGAACATTTTAAAGGTAAAAATATTTGCAAGCTAACAAATTCTTTTATTAAAAAAATAGTGCTAATAATTTGTCTACCTTTGGTCCTGAAACTGGGTGGATGGTATTTTTGGTAGGTATCGGATGAGCAAAGGTATTCTGGAATGCAAATGCAGAGGGCACAGGATAACCAATCCCACAGCTTGGATAAGCAAGTCTATTATCAATCTAAAAATAAAAACATAAAAAATAAAAATTAAGGATAAGAAATAATTCTAAATAGTATTTGCTGATCTAGGAGGCATTAGCATCTGTTAATAATAGCTTAGAACTACAGAACACTATGTCACAGACCCATTTTATTATGCTGTCATAAAACTCTGCTTTTTACTTAATGTGAGGCTAAGATATTTCTCCTCAGACCGAAGGATATTCAGAGTGGCTGTGTAAGCCTGGATCAAGGGAACTAGCAGAAAACCAGTTTAAACTCAGTTAAATTACTAAACCAACTTATTTCATTAGGTTTCCTGACAAGGAAAGTGTCATGAAAAACAGACGTCACATCAATAGCCCAGTCAGGGGTAAACAAAAATAATTTGCTGCTAGATTAAGAAAGAGCAAGATTAATATTCTTCCCCTGCCCCACCCTGAGTCAAGAGTCTCACTAGGTTCAGACTGGGCTTGAACTCACCACGTAGCGTAGTCCAGGCTGGCCTGGAGCTCATAGTAAAACTCTGGTCTCAGTCTCCCATGCACATTACAGGCATGTACTACCAGGCCCAGTTAGATTAACGCTTTTTTTTTGTTTGTTTGTTTTTTTTGTGGCACCGGGGATCGAACTCACAACCTCATGCCTGCTAGGCAGGTGCTTAAGCTGCTGAGCCAAACTCCCAGCCCTAGTTTTTTGAGACAAGGTCACACTATGTAGTTCAGGCCAGCCGTGCACTCCCGTTGTAGCCCAAGCCGGCCTCTTGTAGCCCAAGCAGGTCTTGAACTCACAATGCTCCTCCTACCTTAGCCTCCTGAGTGCTGGGATTAAAGGTGTGCGCCACCATGCCTGGCTAGACTAATGTTCTTAAATGGGCTAATTCAGACAATAATTTGCTTTGAACTAATTTACAACTTAGCAGCATCACCAATGTCAAGTCAAAGTTTGTTTTTATAATAAAAGGCAACAGGAAACAGACCTTATAAAGCAATTGTGCACACCTGTGGCCATACAGTGCAAACATCCTTCACCCAGCTATATATCATCAGTCACTCAGGTTAAGCCTATAAAATATTTTCAAGTTTATAATTCAGTCCCTGACACTTTTTTCTGTATCATTTTCTAATCTAGTAGCAATTCTTTCTCTTTTTTAGACATGTAGCATGTACATCAGAGTAGATTAAAAATTCAGTTAGGCAGCTAGGCAGGTTGTCACATACCTATAATCCTACCATTCTGTGAGGTCAAAGAAGGAGTCTCTCAAAACTGGGAAACACAGAGACCCTGTCTCAAAAACAAAACAAAAAACCAAAGAAAACAACAACAACAGAAAAAGAAAAACAGACTGGGCATGTAACTACGTAGCCTAGTGTGAAAAATTTTTAACCAGGCATTTGGAATTTATACTCTCTGCCAATGCCCTCCAGCCAAAGTATACTACGTACACATCCATAGTATAGAAGCTAGGTTTATTTCTTCTTGCAATGAAGGAGACTGCATCCATGGGGAACCATGGAAGTGTCTCAGTGTATGTCAAAAGAGAATTACTGATCGGATTTAGATGTATCTGACCACTGAAGGAGACATTTAAGAGAGTGAGACATTGCCATGGACTAGAAGCTGCCCGGAAGTAAGGACAAATGTATGACAGTGTCTAAATAGATCCCATGTAATTAGGCAGGAGGAATGTATTAAGGCTAAAGCTATACAGCCATTCATGTCAGCCAAAACAGAGGGATACTTGGTCATTTTTGTGGTTTGGCAATGTTCATATTTTTGTCTGTGTTAAAACATGATTATACAGTGGTTTTTTTTTTTTTATCTTGATTCATGATGGCTATGAAGTGATCTTGTCTGAAACTATTATATTCAACAGAAGAGCCCAAGTGAGCAGGGGGCACATTCCTAGTGGCTCCTAGGCCTGGTCGCCAGATAATACTAGGCCACCTCCAGATGCAAGGAACTGCTTTTTTATTCTTCCCTGACTCCTTGCAAGGAAGACACATATGACCTGTGTTAGGAGCCAGAGAGCTTACATCATAAAACCAGTTTATTAGACTCTAGAGCTGACAAGACTGTAAACAGACTCCTCCCTCCCCCTTTCACTAACAGGATTCAGTTTAGGCTTTTTTCATTGTACTTTCAAACTGGAGGCCTATCCCTAAATTCTCTCTTATTGAAGTCATATAAATGTTTTTGTGTATTTGTGCACAAGTACATATGTTTTAAAGTTTTTCAGCACATTCAGTGTTACTTTAATGTGTCTTGAATGACTTCTGTACCCAGTTAAGCTTTACACAAAAGTATGCCCTTGAAATGCAGTTGCTTTGCTAGAGTGAGACTGCTTATTTTAGGGGGCAACTTGCACTCTGCTTCATTTTTAAGTAGTTATCAGGTTTCCAATCTGTGTTAGTACCAGCACCTGAAGTCACAGACTTCCTACACATCTGTAAATATTTTTTCAAGAAACTTACTAATATCATTCACATCTTACTTTAAATCTTACCACGTTCAGGTTAGGAGAAATTCCACTTCTGATTGTGTTGCTGCTGGAATGTGCGGGTGGAGTGGTAGAAGGTCCCAATACATCTTGCTTTCTCGCTAGCTGATTTTCACTTAGTTCTTTATTTAACCATGTGATTACTAACATAAGAAAACAAGAAAGGATTTTATTTGACTTATTTTTATTTTGTTAATCACTTAAAATGTCTGAAATTATATTAAGCTTTTTTTTTTCCTAGGGATCAAACTCACGACCTTGGGCTTGCCAAGCAGACACTGTGCCACTGAGCTATATATCCCTGGCCCTATATTAAGCTTTTTAAATGTCAACTTTTGCCAGGCATGGTAGCGCACGTCTGTAATCCCAGCGCTCAGGAGGCTGAAGCAGGAGGATTGTTGGGAGTTTGAGACCAGTCTAGGCTACAAAGTGAGCTCAAGGCCAGCCTGAACTGCATAGCGAGACTCTGTCTCAAAAAAGACAAAAACAAAAACAAAAGTCAACTTTTTACAATTGCCTTATATTATAGTTGAACATTATAGGCCACTAAATTATTATAATTAAAGATTCTTATTTTAACAACCGCCCCATATGGGATTCCTTATTCTATTATTGTCAGCACATATTTCTTTCTTTTTTCTTTTTGAAACAGGGTCTCACTATAACTCAGGCTGTCCTTGAACTGGCAATTTTGCAGCCTCCACCTTGTAAGCCTGGATTACAGGCATGGGTCATCAAGCCGTGCTCAAAAATCTCTTTGAAAGTTTTTACTTGTGCAGTGCTGTATCTTACAACTTATTTAAAGTTCACAATTTTATACCTGGTAACTAGTCCTAGGAAACAAAGACAATTTATTTAAAAGCTTAATCTTGTATTGTAGTTTCAAATAGTTCATATTATTAAATCAGGTTAACAGTAATTTTAAAAATAAAGAATTTAAACAGTAAATTAGCTAAATTTTTAATACTTTTAATTTTATGTTACTGACACATAACAGTTTTCTTTATAATGACAATAACTTTTTTTTTTTTCTGTACCGGGGATCAAACTCATGACCTTGCACTTACCAGGCAAGCACTAGAGCCACTGAGCTAAAACCAGCCTGACAAGTTCTACAGGGTATATAATATAATTTACTATAGCTGACACATTCAGACATTTAAATCAGAATTTATTTGTATAGAGCAGTATCTGGATTGACCTATACTTTTATGAACTCAGAAATTACAGGCTAAGAATAAAACTACAAGCCCCGTTCACATAAAAATATAAAATACTTACACTTTTCATTGTTTTTTAGAAGTTGTTTGCTTTCTTCAAGTTTTTGAACTGTTGCTTCTAATTGTTCTTGTAATTTGCATACCTGAAATATGTCAATCCTCAGAATAAGTCAACTAAAGGCTAAAATAACTGAAGAAATACATTACTATTAATTAAATAACTAAATGAATTAAATGTGAATAAAGGAATTAGCACAACTAGGTAATGAAATACGTACATTCTGTACAGATATCAGCAATCTAAGTATTTGAATCATGAAAACCAACTTTTCCTTTTTTATTTTGAAGAAAATAAAACCAAACAAAATAAAACAGAATAGAGTTAATCAAAACAAAACAATGAACATGGTACATGACTTCAAGAAAAAAGATAAAAGGAAATCAATAATGGCTACCATAATAACTCTTGTTATCTTCAAAATAACTGCCCATACCATCAGGCATAATAAAATCAAACAAAATAGTACAGAATAAAACTAATAAAAACAAAATAATGGAAGCAATACAGGACTTCAAAACGATAGTAAAGCAACACTGGTTACCATGCCTCTTGTTATCTTCTAAGTAGTTGCCTATATCATCAGACGTAATACAATCAAACAAACCAAAATAAAATAAAATCACTCAATAAAACAATGAAAGCAATACAGGGATTCAAAAACAATAGGAAATCAATAATGGCTACCATAATATATTTTGTTATCTTTGAAACAGCTGTCCATCCCATCAAATGTAACAAAATTAGACAAGCTGAAACAGAATAAAACCAAACAGAACAATGAAAACAATACAGGATTCAAATCACGATAATAGATTAACAATGGCCACTGCCTTTCCTTTTTAGACACTTCCTCCCCTTTCACTTTCACAATATGTATTATGTACTTTGGATCCCTCTAATTCCATTAGCTTTTTATACTAGGAAGACAACATGATGTTCACTCCTGACTCTAAATCATTTCATCCATGAGCATGATCTCAAGTTGTATCCATTTACCTACAAGAGCCTCGAGGTTATCTTTCTTTATAGCTGAGTAGCTTTCCATTGCATAAAAATGCCATGTCTTGTCCACTCTGCAGCTAATGGGCAAGCTACCCCCACCTCTTTCTGGTTCCCTGTCACATACAGCACTGTTTTCTCTCCTTTGACTTTCAGTCTATGAACCCCCTTTAGAGTTAAATGTGTTTCTTGTATAAAGCATATTGATGGATCCAGTCTCCCGATCCACTCTTCCTGTGCTTCTTTTTATTGGTGAATTGAGGCCATCTACATTAATGGTTATGGCCAACATACACTGCCTCATCTCTGCCATGCTATTTTCCTGCTGTTGGCTATTTTTCCTCTCCATTCAATTGTCTGCCCTGCTCAGTGATACCCCTCTGCTGCTGTTCCTGGAACTGTGGTCTTTTTTCTCTCTCTCTAGAATGTCCTTCAGTATTCTCTGTAGGGTTGGTTTGGTGGTCATGAATTCCTTCAGTTGTTCTTTGTCATGGAAGTATCTTGTTTCTCGGTTAATTTTGAAAGATAGTTTTGCAGGGTACATCAATCAGGGTTGGAAGTTGTTTTCTTTCAAGACTTGAAATACTTCACCCCAAGCTCTTCTTGACTTGATGGTTTGTGTTGACAAGTCATGATTCTGATGCGTTTTCCTTTATGGGTGATCTGTTTCTTTTCTCTAACAGCTTTTAATATTGTTCTTGTGTTGAATTTCTGGGATCTTGATTATTATATGTCTGGATGTAGATTTATTTTGGTTATAGCCAGCTGGAGTTCTATATGCTTCACTTACCTGAATGTCACTTCCTTTTCCCATGCTTGGGAAGTTTTCTGATATTATTTCTGTGAATAGACTTTTAATGTCATTTGTGTTGACCCCTGCTTTTTCACTCACACCTATTAATCTTAAATTATGTTTCTTTGGGTTGTCTTGCAGCTGTTACTTCCAGGTTCCTTTTTATTTTTAAGAGATCTTTCCTTTTGTGATCACGAGCTGCAAACCTGTCTTCAAGGTTTGAAAGTCCATCTTCAGTTTCTTTCAAGTGGTTTTGCTAGCTTTCAATAGTTTTTAATTTCCTGGATATCTCTTTGAAGCTGTTTCATGTATTCTAAATCTTTTTTGTATTGTTCATTCAAGGTTTCTCTCATTTTCCTATGCTCCCCCATTTCTTTTTATCTATGTCTTCTTTAGAGATGCTTAGCAATTCATTTATTGTTTTTTATTTCTTCTTTTACCTGAGACAGTATTTCTACTCTAATTTCTTTTATTGCCTCATGAAGTTGCTTCTTTACTTCAATTGCCATCACTTGAGAAACTTCAGGTGTGCAACTCCTGATCTCTACCATGTTTGCATCTCATGGACTTGCTCTGCTTGGATTGGAGGCCAGAGACTGCCTTTTGCTTCTTCGTTTTGACATATTCCTGGGTTCTGGACAAGTGGGTACTGGGGTCTCAGGCACTGCCCGCATTGGCTACAATTTCTCTAAGGCAAGACTGTTTGGTTCTTCTGGCCAGTGCTGACTATGGGTATCTCTGACGGTGGCCATTGGGTGCACTGGTGCAAGGCTGTCTGCTGCTTTTCCCAGTCTGCACTGGCTCCCCAATGGCTGGTGGAGTGTGCATGGAGGTGGGGCTGGCCTCCACCTGCAGACCTGGGCTGGTCACAGGCAGAGATCCTCCACTACCGCCCCTTGAATTTGCACAGGGGTGGGGCTGGCCACCGCCTCCAGACCAAACTGACTACCTGCAGGAAACCTCCAAGATGAATGTGTGCAGGGGCAGGGCTCAGTGTGAACAATTTCCATGAGTCTGTGCCCAATAGGAGCTGCTGGAAGAAGCTGGAAGTTCTGTTTCTGGGCTTATCTGGCCCAACTCCAAAATGGTTCCTGGCCAACTGCTCTCTCCTGCGGAAGGACTGAGTCCTCTACACTCACTACCAGCCAGTTCTGTCTTCTAGGTCTGCTGCTCCCCTTCACTGCCACTCCCCTCCAATGCTGTCTCTCTCTGCAGAAGCCTCCAGGGTCACCAGCTGCCACATCACCTTGACTGTCCCCAGGTTCCAACAGTTCTTCTTGCACAGTGCGTCCGGCTCCAGGCGAAGGCACCACCAGCTACTGCCTTCTTCATTTAAGGTTTTCTTTTTACTCTTTCTGTGGGCTTCAATTCTCACTTTAGATTCTTCCTGGGTCCAGGGGATCCTACCTTCCTTCTTGTCTTCCCCACGATGCTATATTCCAGCATCCGGACTGCATCTCTCAGAGAGGCTGTTTACTCTGCTGCTTACTATTCTGCCATCTTCCCAGAAGCCATGATAACCAACTTTTCAAAGTAAGATATGTTAACTTCTGTTGAATCTAGTTAAACTTTAAAAAACTTGCCCAAAGCTATTCTGTAATACCAACTACAAAGCAGAACTTTAAAAACTACATTTGAGGAAGCTAAATATAATGTAAACAAGAGTCAGAACACAAAAACAAAATATTAACTACCTCTTGTTCTTTAGCTCTGAGGGTCTGTCCAACATCTTGTAATTCCTTTTGTTCCTTTTGTAATTTTTCCTCCTTCTCAGCCAATAGTTTTTCTTGTTGAATAGTAACTGTATTCTTCAGTTTCAACTTACCCATCAGAGTTTTCAGATCCCCTTGTAACTTCTTGATAATTTCATTTGCCTGTAAAAGAGTTTCATATGTATATCTCTACAAAATCTAATGACTATTAATAACTATTAAACTTTTAAACAAACCTTCAGAAGTTCTGCTGATAAAGATTTTATTGTAGCTTCAAGTTTTCCCAGTTGTACCTGATTTTTCTCACCATTTTCTTCTAATGCCACCTGATGTATTTTTTAAAAACATGAAGAATTAGGGCATTTGTATTTGTTTATGAATGAATCACTTAAAATGTGACCATCAGTTTGTTTAGAAAAATTTTAAAGACCTTTTGTTCCTGGATTGTATCAAATGCTTCTTTTGTTCTTACAACAAGCTGGTCTTTATCTTTAATTTCTTGTTCTAAAACTGCCACTTTTGTTTGTAGCTGATTAATATGCTTTTCTTTCTCATGACATTCAGCATCTAGTGTAGAATTCTCTCTTCGCAAAGAGAGGACTTCTTGCTTAGTCCGCTGTAGTTCCTAGAAGGTGGAAAAAAGTTATGCATTACAAAAAAGAAAAATTAGACAGTCTACTTACTTATAATTAAGATGTTTAAAATACTAGAAATGTCCAATAATTTTAAAGTTCTCGGATTTTTATGATAAAAAGACATAAAAGTCTCTAATGGTATGTATACTGTGAATTTGAAATACAATAAAAAAAACCACTAAATCAAGTCAAGGGAAAATAAATTCTGATTTATGAATAATTACAACTTTTAAAAATTTATAACAAAAATTTTGTGATATCTTCCCAACCAATTCTAAGCATAGCCAGGATCTATGACTACTATTTGTCTTTGTTGCCTGTTTTTTTTAAAGGGCTCATTTCAAAGTTTTGTAATCTACTTTCTTTCCAGAATATATTACCAATTATCTTTCCATGTGAGCAAATACATTAATATTTCTAGATTCCTTTGGATTCATACTTTAAAATCAGGCAAATCATAATTAATTAAAAATAAATTTCAGGACAGTCTAGAATATACTGGGCATGGTGCTAGAAGCTTCTAATCCCAGCACTCTGAGAGGGTGAGGCAGAAGGCTCTCAAGGTCAAATTTAGCTTGGGTAACTTAACAAGAATCAAATACAAAAAAGGTGTGAGGATATAGCTCAATGGGTTTAATCTTTAATACTGGGGAAAACAAAATAAAACAAAACAAAACACCCTAAAACCTAAAATAGATCACTTCTCAATCAGCTAATACCAACTGAAATGACAGTGGTATACAAAAGTCCAGGATATATTTTTATGGAGTTATACTTTTTAACATAAATTTTAATAGACAATTTTATAGTAGCATAGTGCTATAATTGTTTTAGGAGCATAGGGTTTCATATCAGGCAGATCTGAATTCAAATCAGGTCTCATCTACAGTGTCATCTTGGGAATTACTCATCCTCCTTAAGTCTCAGCTCCCTTGTTTGTAAAACAGAATCGCCCAACATATTCAATGAAATGTAGTAGATATTTACTTTTAGGGCATAGTATAAAAATAAAATGTAATTCTACATAATTAGGTAACTCCATACTTAGAGGTAAAAAAAAAAAATTACAAGACTCATAATTTGCAAGCGCAACGCAATGTTTTTGATTAGGTTACATAAAAACCAACATAATAAAAGACTCCTAATAAAGTGGACAGTTTCAGGGTTAAGACTAAAGAAATCAAACAGCATTACAATGAAGTAATTAAACTACTAATGTACCATAAAGAAAAGTCTAAAATGTTTTACCAACTGCTATGAACAATGAATATTATAAGGAATAAAAACTGTAGAAATCTTTTAAGGCAGAATTTTGTGAGGATATGAACATAAAAGAGGTTATGCTTCAGCCTGGAGCTTCTATGCATAACTGGTTAGTGAAATGGAAATCTGGTGATCTTTGTTTTTCACATATCTTTGAGGGATTAGGGACTGAACCCAAGGCCTCATGAATGCTAGACAAGTGCTGAACAATTGAGCTATATCCCCACCTCATTTTTAAAAATGTTTTTGAGGCAGGGTTTCCCTAAGTAGCTGAGATTACAGGTATGTACCACTAAAACTGGCTTACTGATCTTTGATTTTAAGTATAATGACTTTAATCATAAACCAGGCACTGTGGCACATGCCCGTAGTCACACCTACTTGGAAAGGTGAGGCAAGATGGCTGAGGTCCATCTAGGCAAACAGAGCAAGATCCTGTCTCAGAAAAATACAACAAACAAAAAATTACACATATTTTTGATAATTCATGTGATAATAATCCTAGGTAGAAGATCATCATCAATGCCAAAGTATCAACAAATATGGCATAGCAGCAAGATTCTTAAATTTGATGGCTCAGAAAGTGTGGCTCAGTGGTACAGTGTTTATCTAGCATGTACAAGGTCCTAGATTTAATTCCCAACATTCCTCAAAAAACAAGCACCTTTTTGGTGGTTGGCAGAACAAGGTAGTACCAAAGATAGGCAAAAAATAGGTGGATTATACATGAAACAGGCACAGCGGATTAAGTTATTTGCCTCATATCATGTTTCATAATGTGTAAAATGGGAATAACAGTACACATCTTTAAGAAATGTTTTAACAATTGAGTTAATAAAAATACTTAAATAGTGCCTAACACATAGCAAATGCTTAAACGTAGCTTTCACCTTTACTCTTAATCACCACTACTACTAGACACTAAACTTCATTTACTTGATTGATATACTGCATAGGCTTAAGGAAAGGACTAATCCTGTCAACAATGAGTACCCTATGAGACCCAGACATTAAACCAACTTTAAAAAACATACTGAAAAATCTGAGACCTGTGTCAGTACACTGCTCCTCAAGATCCTAACTAAAAAAATCAAGGTTTACTTTAATTCTGTTCTGAATTACCTCTTTTCTATCAAATTTCAAGTTCTCAGTATTTCTGGCATTGTATGAAATTATCATTAGCACCCTAAGAGATCTCTGCAGAGAACGCTGAGGAACACCACCAACACAAATAATAAAACATCAAATTAAAATAAAGTGACCAAATTAAAACACTTCTAAATCAGAATGAAAAGAGAAGCCAATACTCAGTACCTCTTCAACACCAGAAAGTTTTGCTTTAAGTTCTCTAGTAGTGGAGTCTCCTTTATATTTCCTCTCAGTTAGATCTTTATTAGCTGCTTCTAACTCAGACACTCTGTTTTGTAGCTGGTGAATGTTTTGCTGATGGAGGATTTCTAATTCTTTTTTCTGTTGTTCATGCTGCTGTTGATATTGAACCTGTGCCTGTTATAGAATAACAGATATCAAAGAAAAAACCAGAAATATAAATATGAAAAGATCTGATGAAAAACAACCAGTTTCTTTAATAGTTATCAAATTCCCCTCTTTCAAAAAGGGTCACTATTTGAATTAATGCACCTCATTTGGAGAAGCTAAAGCTAACAAATGCAATTTTACTGAGTGTGTGAGTGTGTGTGTGTGTGTGTGTGTGTGTGTATGTATGTAGTTTTCTGAAGACAAGGTCTTACTAGCTAGCCTAGAGCTAGCCTCAAACTTGCTATATAGCCAAGGCTGGCCTCAAACTCCATTCTTCTGCTTAAGTCTCCCAAATGCTGCGATTTCAGACACACACAATCATGTCTGGCTATATATGCTCTTAAGGGCACAAAGGAAATCACAAATGACACATAATCCTATATAGGAAGTCACTCTTAAATATTTAGGAATATTCCTTTCCAGTCATTTTCATAAGTGTATTGACATTGCACATATGCACCCAACATACATATTTAAATTCAATAAATTAAAATCAAGCTATTTATATAATCATTCTTTTATTCCCTTGGAATTTGTACCTTCTCACTTCATTTAAAAACTCCTTTTTTAAACAAAAATTTCTTATTAGTATATATTAATAATATAGAATGAGATTCTTTTTGGCATATTGGTACATGCACATAACACAATTTGACTATTTTTTATCCCTATGATTCCCCATTTTTTCACCCTCCTCCCCTTATCCTGTTCCACATCTTTAAATGTTCACTTTCTAGTTTCCTGTCATCTCTCATTTGTTTTGTTTCTTCACACAGGTCATATTTTTAAAATGCAATATTTAACTTTCTGAGATGGGTTTATTTCACTTAACATAATGGTTAAAAATCCTTTTTTAAAAATACATAATGTTGCCAGGCATGGTGGTGCACACATGTAATCCCAGCACCTGGGAGGGTGAGGCATAAAGACTGCAATGAGTTGAAGACTAGCCTTACTTGCAGAGCGAGACCCTATCTCAAAAACCAAAAACAAACCAAAAAAAAATGTCACACACATATTGTACAAACTTTAACATTCCAAGGCTACCTGCCCAAACATGCATAGTTTCCCAGGGATCCAGCAAGGATCTGAAGTGAAAATTGAAGCCCACAGGGAGAGGGAAGAGAAAGACTTCAACAAAATTACAAACAAAATTATGATTAATCTTTTTGTGTAGGTATATATCCAAAATTCAGATCAGTTTCTTATAATCAAGTTATAAGTTAAAGAATACTTTAGAAAACAATATAAAACAAGTTCTAAAGCTGTATACCAGAAAACTTGCTCTCACTGAAAATTCTTATCACTATTACTTTTCATAGCATATTCTGAGAATTTTACATTACTACTTTAAGAAGTTCCTCATTTTTGGAAAACTGGAAAAGAATGAAGAGGAAAAAGTGGAAAACGGGAAGTAGTCTATATAAAAATGAAAATGCAATTTTTTTTTTTTTTTTTTTGTGGTACCAGGGATCAAACTCACAACCTCATGCCTGCCAGATAGGCGCTTAAGCCACGGAGCCAAACTCCCAGTCCTAGTTTTTTGAGGCAGGGTCGCACTATGCAGCTCAGGCCGGCCTTGCGCTCGTGTTGTAGCTCAAGCCGGCCTCGAACTCACAATGCTCCACCTACCTCAGCCTCCTGAGTGCTGGGATTAAAGGCGTATGCCACCATGCCCAGCTGAAAATGCAATTTTAACAAGAAGCAAACAAGGGGTGAAAATGGTATCAAACCATAAAAATGCTAACTGTAACTGTCTATAAGTGTAACTGAATAGTCAAAGACAATAGGAAAATAAAAAGAAATGATTTTGTTCTAGGAATTGCTAGATGTTAGATAATTTTCTTTAAAACAAACAGATGAATGATAAGATCTCAAAATTATATTTTCCACTGTTTCCTTCTATATCATTTGAATTGTTTTAGAAAATAGAAGAAAAGGAATAAATAATTTTTGGAGAAACAGTTTCAGAATTACACAGAAATAACAGAAACAATCACAAAAGAATTCGTAGAAGCAGTATTTTTCAACAGAATATTCTATATGGGCTTTAATTTAAAAGGTACGAAGGAGATTTGGTGTCCAGATGTAGGAATATAGAAACATAAGGAAGAGAAGGAGGGAAGTGAGTCCCTGGGATCCGGCAAGGATCTGAAGTGAAAATTGAAGCCCACAGGAAGAGGGAAGAGAAAGACTTCAACAAAGCAGGAGGTAGTAAGTGGCACTCTCTCTCTGAGAAAGTATGCAGGGGGCGGCTAACACCTGCAGATGCGTGGTGCCTAGTGGCCACTCCAGAGGGCTCCACAGAAAATGCACCAGTGGAACAGAACAGTAAATATAAGAGGAAAGCAGTGGCTGGTGAGTTATTCAGGTGACTGGCCAGTAGGCACCTTAGAGAGGAGCCAACTGAGCTCAGAGTTCAGAGCAGTTGTGGGCTGGTTCTATCTACCAGCTGCTAGTGTCAGCATTAGGCGGGACTAAGTTCAAGTTGGCAGAAGATCAAGGAGCCATAGGAGGCACAGGAAGTACTGCAGGTTGAACAAACTGGGTTGCAGGCTCACAGTCAGAAACCAGGTTGAACTTCAGTGCAACTAAAGGTGCAAGATTACTGGGATTGTCCACTATACTGCCATGAATCGCCAGCTAGTTTGCTGGGATTGACACGAATCTGGACTCTACCAACTTTGTCTACTAGTAACAGCAGAGATACTCTTTCAAGTGCACATTTTTTAAATCTTCTTTCTTTTTTTGTTCTTCTTGTATCTTTTGTTTTGTTTTCTTTTTTCTTCATGGTTTTTATTTTTATATGAGTGTGAAAATTCTCTATTTTTTTGTTGTTGTTCTCTTCTGTTCCTGATTTTATTTCTTCCTTCTCTCTTTCCCTCCTTCCCTTTTCCTAGTTTCCCAAAGTTTGTGTAATCTTCCTTTGTCCTCCAGCCTTACTTCTAATCTCTTCCTCTTCTATTTCTACATGTTTTCCCCTAACCTTTTCAAAAACATTTTCTCTCCTGAGGGTAAAATTGCCATAGTGAAGGCATATTTATTGTATACAATATTCTGGTTTATTTTAGATTTTATTACATAACCACAAACCTAGTTCATACACTTAAAGGTAGCAAACTAATAGTTACCCCACTTTGTCATTTTCTAAGCTATGCTTGATGCTAGTGTTACTGCTGAATGGACTACTTTAGTCAAGGTGACATACTTGTTCTAACCAGTTGTTCTTCCTAGTATGACAAACCTGAGATTGCCTAAGGGTCATAAACAATACCATGGGTCAGTGGAAAAGAACCAGGGGCTAGGCCAAATAGACAGCAATTTCTCATCCCCAATAAACTGAAGGGGTAGGATCCTGCAACAGACTCAAAACTGAAAAGCCAACTACACCTGGAAGGCATTTCTGAGAAGTAATCATTTCCTAAGGGTGCTAAATACTAGCAATAAAGCTATTTGCCATAAGCATCAAACCAGGAATTAACCTTAAAAACAACAGAAAATCAGAAGGAACAAGCAAGATGCAGCCTCAGACTTCCAGTTCACCAAAGGCAAACCCAGGGGAAAATGAGGTGAGGCAATCTAAAACCCACCCACCTGAACTCTCTGAAGTGGTAACAGCGGAAGTAACAAAGCAGATCAGTAAGACTCTAGAAAAAATAAAAAATCTAATAAATAATTTCTCGGATAACTACAGAGATGGTGACCATAAGAAAGATATGGTTAGTGAGTCTAGAGCAGATATATAAAAAATAGAGGAGTTTAGGGAAATGATAGAAATCATAAATTCGCAACATAGGAAAGAAATGGAATCCATGAAATATTCATTGAGATATCTAGGAGATTAAAAATTCCATTGAAAGTATACATAGCAGAGTGAGCCCAAGTGAGGACAGACTATCAGATCTAGAAGGATTGCAGTTAATGATTATGATAAGGAAGATTTCTTAAAATTAGCAAGGGACCACAAAAAAATCAATTCAACAGCTGTTAGATGATGCGAAGAAGAATAACATAAAATGGATTGAAATCAATCAAAAAGCAGGAGTAGTGCAAATGACATAAAAAACTTGTTCACAAAAGTAATGGCAGAAGACTTCCCAAGCATGGAAAAAAGAATCTGACATACAGATAAGTAAGGCATATAAATTCCAATTAGCTATGATAAAAAAAATCCTATACCAAGGCATACAATAGTGAAGATTCCAGAAACTCAACACAAGAATAGAATATTAAAACTGTTACAGAAAAGAAACAAATCACATATAAAGGAAAGCACAGCAAACTCCCTAACACAAACAATCAAGTCAAGGAGAATTTCAAGTATTTTAAGTCCTAAAAGGGAACAATCTCCTGTCCTCACTAACGTACCCCACAAAACTGTCTTCCAAAATTGATACAGAAATGAGGTATTTTCACAAAGAATACCTGAGGAAACTCATGACCACCAAACCAGCACTCCAAAATGTTGTGAAGGATATTCTAGAAAGACATAAAAAGGACTACAACTTCATGAATCCAACAGAATGAATTCACTAGGCAATGCAAACAATTCAATAGAGAAAAAAAAAAAAAAGGGCAGCCAAAACAGGAAAATAACATGACAAAGATAAACGAATACACATCAGTTACGACCATCAATTTACATGGTATCAATTCACCAATCAAAAGATAAAGGTTGGCAGAATAAATCAAGAAACAAGATCCAAAAACAAGTAACAAAACAAACAAACAAACAAACAAACCACCAAAAACCCCAAAAAACAAAAAGAAAAACAAAGAAAAGAAAGAAGAAGATCCAGCTGGGTGTGGTGATGCATGCCTGTAATCCCAGCACTTGGGAGCCTGAAGCAGGAGGACTGCTGCTTCAGTCTCCCAAATGCTGGAATACATGATGAGACCCTGTCTCACAAAAAAAAAAAAAAAAAAAAAAAAAAAAAAAAAAAAAAAAAAAAAAAAAAAAAAAAAAAAAAAAAAAAAAAAAAAAAAAAAAAAAAAAAAAAAAAAAAAAAAAAGAAATTAAAAAAGAAATTACACAGTTTCTACAATTAAATGATAATGCCAATATGATGTATTAGAACTCTAGTGTGGAATGAAAGCAGTCCTATTAGAACAATTTATAGCACTGAATTCGCATATAAGAAAAACAAAGCAAGCAATTTATAGCTCTGAATTCCCATATACGAAAAACAGAGCAAGCAATTTATAGCACTGAATTCCCATATAAGAAAAACAGAGCAAGCTCAAATAAACAACCTAATGTTGAACTTCAAGCTTCCAGAAAAAGAAAAGCAAGTTAAACCAAAAGCATATATGAGGGAAGAAGTGATAAAAGATCAGAGCAGAAGCTAATGCAATGGAACTTAGAAATACAAAGAATCCATGTATTGAAGAGTTGGTTCTCTGAAAGATTAAATAAAATAGACAAACCCTTAGCAAACCTTAACAAAAAAAGGAAAGACTCAAATCCATGCAATTAGGAGTGAAATGGGTGAAATCACAACAGGTCCTGCAGAAATCAAGATCATAAATACCTACTTTGAGAACCTGTATTCTAGTAAGATGGAAAACACAGAAGAAATGGACAGATTCCTACATACATGTGAATTACCAAAGCTGAGCCAAGAAGATACAAAAATTCTAATTAACCCAATATCAGTCATTGAAATTTAAGATACATTTAAAAACTTAACAACAAAGAAAAACCTATACCCTGACATTTTCACTGCTGACTTCTACAAGAATTTTAAAGAACACCTAATGTTGCAACTTTTCAAACTCTTTAATGAAACTGAAAGGAAAGTAACACTCCCAAATTCATTCCTGGAAGCAAGCATTACCCTGATACCAAAACCAGAGAAGAATTCAAGCAAAAGACAACTACTGGCCAATCTCCCTATGAACGTAGATGCAAAAATCCTCAATAAGATTCTTGAAAACAAAATGCAGCATAGGATTCATCCCAGGGATCCAGGGATGGCTCAACATATGTAAATCAATAAATACAGTAAACCATATTAACAGAGCCAAAGATAAAAGTCATATGATTATGTCAATAAATGCAGAAAAAGCTTCTGACAAAGTCTAGCACCCATTCATTATAAAAACCCAACAGAAAACTGGAATAGATGGTCTTTATCTCAATCTGATAAAAGCCATCTATAACAAACCAACAGCTAACATTATACTAAATGGACAAAAACTGAAAGCTTTCACTCTAAAATCAAGAATGAGACAAGGATGTTCACTGTCACCAATCTTATTCAATATAAATCTGGAAATATTAGCCAGAGCAATTGGACAAGAGAGAGAAATAAAAGGAATAAGAATAGGAAAGGAAGAAGTTGAAATACTATTATTTGTGGATGACATAAAACTACATAGAAGATCCCAAAAACTCCACCAAAAGGACTTCTAGATTTAATAACCAAATTCAGTAGTATATCTGGATACACAGTTAACATGCAAAAATCAAAAGCATTCCTTTACACAAATAACAAACTCAGACACAAACAGCACCTTTCGCAATAGCATCCAAAAAAAAAAAAAAAAAAGAAAGAAAGAAAGAAAGAAATACTTAGGAATCAATCTAACAAAGAAAATGAGACCTTTACAAAAAAACTACAGAACTCTGAAAAAGGAAATCAAAGATATCAGAAAATGGAACGATATCCCTTGCATTTGGGTAGCAAGAACCAACATAGTGAAAATGGCCATATTCCCAAGATTGCTGTATAACTTTTTTTTTTTTGTAAGCAATGGTACTTTACTTATTCACCACGTCAGGCTACTGACATCCTCAGTCTTGGGTCTAAAAGATAGGGAGGGAGGGCAGGATGTCCTATCAAGGCATGCCAAATGACTGGGAAGTGGTGAAGGTGCTACACAGATTTAATGCAATCCTAATCAAAATATCAATAGCATACTGCACATAATTATAGAAAAAAAATCTTAAAATTCACTTGGAACCAGAAGAGACCTAGAAGAGCAAAAGGAATTCTGGGGAACAAAGACAAGGCAGGGGGCATCAAAATCCTTGACTTGAAATTATATTACAAAGCTACAGTGATAAAAACAGCATGCTACTGGCAAAAAACACAGACCTCAGGATCAATGAACAGATTAGAAGATGCAGAAACAACTCCAAACACACTCAGCCACCTTATCTTTGACAAAGGAATGAAATACCTTCACTAGAAGAAAGATACCCTCTTTAATAAATTGTGCTGGAAAAACTGGCTTCCTATATGCCAAAGATTAAAACTAGACCCATATTTTTCACCATGTACTAAACTGAAATCAAAGTGGATTGAAGGTTCAAATATTAAAACAGAAACACTACATTTTTTGGAAGATAGAATAGGTAGAACTCTTGAAAACTTTTGTGTAGGCAAAGACATTACGAATGAAACCCCAATTGCACAGGAAATATTACAAAGAATTAACAACTGAGAACTCATCTCATTAAAAAGTTTTTGCACAGTAAAAGAAACCAAGAGAGTGAAGAAGAGACAACCTGTACACTGAGAAAAGTTTTCACCAGCTGTCCCTCAGACAAAGGACTAATGTCTGGAATATATAAAGAACTCAAAAATATTAAGACCCCTCCCAAGTTTAAAGACCCAATCCAAAAATGGATATCTGAAATGAATAGACACTTCTTAGATGAAGTAGAAATGGCAAATAAACATATGAAAGAACATTCAACAACAGTCATTTGAAAGATGCAATCAATGCTGAGACTCCATCTCACTCCAGAGAGAATGGCTATCATCAAGAAATTAACCAATAACAGGCCAGGAGTGGTGCTGCATGCCTTTAATCCCAACACTTGGGAGGCTGAGGTAGGAGGAACTATGTGAGTTTGAGGCCGGCTTGGGCTACAACACAAGCACAAGGCCGGCCTGAGCTACATAGTGTGACCCTGTCTCAAAAAACTAGGCCAGGAGTTTGGCTCAGTGGCTTAAGCACCTGTCTGGCAGGTGCGAGGTTTGTGAGTTCAATCCCCAGTGCTGAAAAAAAAAAAAAAAGAAAGAAATTAACCAGTAACAAATGCTGGTGAGTCTGTGGGATGAAAGGAACTCTTCTCTACTGTTGATGAAGATGCAGACTGGTGTAACCACTGTGAAAATTCCTCTAAAAACTAAAATTAAGAGTTTCCATTTGACTCAGGTATTCCCTTTCTTGATATCTTCCCAAAAGAATTATAAATATTATACCACATCAATATGTGCACACCCATATCTACAGTGTCACAGTTTTTAATAGTTAAGTTTTAGGAACAGCCAAAATGCCCACTAATCAGTGAATAGATCAAGAAAACGTGGTTGTTTTATATAATGCAGTATTACTGTGCAATAAAAAAGATAAGCTTGACTTCCAGGAAGATGGCGGAGTAGTAAGATGCAGAGAAAACAGCCTCTCTGAGAGACAACGTCTACAGCGGGAACGTACCATCTTGAGGAAGACAAAAAGGAGGGAAATGGGTTCCTTAGACCCAGGAAGAGTCTGAAGTCTGAATCGAACCCCACAGAGAGAGTGAAAAGAAAAACTTCAATAAAGAAGGTGGTAGCTGGCGGTGCCTTCGCCTGGAGCTGGACTCACTGCATGAAGGGAGCTGTTGGAGCCTGGGGGCATGAGGTCGAGGTGTTGGTGGCGGCTGGAGACCCCGGGGGACTCTGCAGAGCCATTTGTTGGTGGAGAAGAGCAGTGGGCATGGAGAACTGTGCAGGCTGATGGTGAGTGTAGAGGGTTTGGTCCTCCCGTGGGAGAGAGTGATTGGCCAGGAGCCATTTTGGAGTCAGGCCAGATAAGCCTGGAGCTAAAACCATTGCCGGCTTCCCCCAGCAGTTCCTAGCTGGGCACAGACCGGTGGAGATTGGTTGGACTGCGGCAAACCCAGGGAGTCTGTTCTCAGGGCAGGCCTGCTAAGGTTGTCTACTACTCCATCCACAAGCAGTTGCTGGCCTGAGGGGATACAGTGCCACGATCTGGGTTGCTGTTTCCACAGGATGTCTACTAGTGAATTCAGAGAGAACCCTGGTTGTGGACTTTTTTTTTTCCTTTTCTCTTTTTATTGTTTGTTTTGTTTAGCTTATTATTATTATTATTATTTTTTTTTTTTTGAGTGTGAGTATGGTTTCTGCTCTCCCTCTGGGTATGCTTTTGTTCTGTTCTACTTTTTGTCTCTTTTGGCTCTCTTTTCCCTCAGTCTTCTGCAGCGATTTCCCTAATTTGGTAGGACCCATCTTTGTCCTCCAACCAACTTACAGTCTCTCTTTTCCCACTTCTTTGCCTTCTCTTAAATCCATTTTGGGTCCTGACCCTTTAGGACAGAATTGACATATTGTGAACCTAGGTATTGTATATGATTGTTTTGCATTCTGATGTATGGTTACAAATTCAGTTTATATGGTTGAGGGTTGCAAATCAGGGATTGGCTCAGTTTACTGTTTTGTTGGCTGTGTTTGGTGCTGTGGGTGCCACTGCAGCCAAAATTAACTCGATTGATCTGGATAGCTGTTGGCCCTGATGGTCCAGGACTGAGATTGACTGGGGGTCACAGAGAGAGCTGAGGCATGGTGCCAAGGAACCAGGGACTGGGCTAGGCGAGCAACGGTTTCTCATCTCTGAAAAACTAAGGAGGTGGGATTTTCCAATAGACTCGGAGCCCAGGAACCAGCAACACCTGGAAGATATCTCAGGGAAGTGCTCATCACTTGGAAGTCCTTAATATGACTATTAAAGCAACCCACCACAGGCAACAGGTATCACTCTAGAAATTAAACTAAAAAAGAAAAGAAATGAGAAGACACTTAAACAGGACACAACCTCAGACAGCCAGTTCACCAAAGACAAACCCACAGGGCAATGAGGTTGGACAATCCAAAAGCTCCCTACCAGGTTTCTCTGAAGTGGTAACAAAGCAATTGAATGAGGCTCTGGAAAAAATGAAATCAGAAATAATCTCTCAAATAACCACAGAGATTACCAAAATACACACCATGCTTAATGATGTTAGAGCAGACACACAAAAAAATAAACGAGCTTAAGCAAATTATGGAAGTACAACATAGGAAGCAAAGGGATTCCATAAAGCAGATTCAAGCAGATATTCAGGAGAAAAAAAACTCCACTGAAAGTATTTGATGCAGATTAGGTCAATGTGAGGACAGGATCTCAGATATTGAAGACAGGCTTGCAATGTACTGACCAGGAAAAGAAAGATTTCTCAAAACTAGCAAGGGAACATGAGAAATCAATCCAGCAGTTGCTTGATGAGACAAAGAAAAATAACTTAAGATTAATTGGAGTCAGGGAACAAGTAGGAGATACTACAAATGACATTAAAAACATCCTTACAGACATCGTGTCAGAAAACTTTCCTGGTAGAGAAAAAGAATTTGACACACAAATAAGTGAGGCATATAGAACTCCAATTAGCAGTGATAAAAAAAAAAAATCTACTTCAGGCATATCATAGTCAAGATTCCAGAAAGTCAACACAAGAATAAAATTTTAAAAGCTGTTAGGGAAAAGAAACAAATTACCTATAAAGGAAAGCCCATCAGAATCACAGTAGACTTCTCAGCACAAACTCTCAAGTCAAGGAGAGCTTAAAGAGAAGTATTCCAAGTTCTAAAAGAAAACAAATTTCAACCCAGATTGATGTATCCTGTAAAACTATTTTTCAAAATGGAGAAAAAAAGTATTTCTATGATAAGGAACACGTGAGAAAATTCAAAACCACTAAAACAGCACTCCAAAATGTTCAGAAAGACATTTTAGAAAGGGATGATACGGACTATAGCTCCATGAACCCCAATAGAAGGAATCCACCAGGAAAGGCAAATAATTAGAGGGAAGGGAAAAAGGAAAAAAAAAGGTGGGGAAGCCAATAATAGGAAAACAACATGATAAGGATAAGTCAATATGTATCAGTTTTAACCATCGATGTTAATGATCTCAATTCACCAGTCAAAAGACATAGACTGGCAGAATGGATCAAGAAGCAAGATCCAACAATATGCTGTATACAAGAAACACATTTAATTAAAAAAGATACCCATAGACTGAAAGTCAAAGGATGGAAAACAATACTTCATGCAACAGGAGTTCAGAAAAAAGCAGGGGTTGCTATTCTATTTGCAGATAAAGTTAATTTTAAGCCAAGACTGATTAAGAGAGACAAAGGAGGTCACTATATCTTGGTAAAGGGAACAATCCAAGAGGAAGTGATAACAATCATAAATATATATGCAACAAATATTAGTGCACCCAGTTATATAAAACAATTACTAATGGACATGAAAAATCAAATAAGCCTTAATACAATTATATTGGGAGACCTCAATACCCTGCTGTCACAAAAAGAGATCAACCAGACAAAAAAAATCAGTAATGGAATATTAGAACTACATCAAACTTTTGAGCAAATGGACTTAGTAGATGTCTAGTCTTCCACTCTACAACATCAGAATACACATTCTTTTCAGCTGCACATGGGACATTCTCCAAAATAGACCATATACTGGTTCATAGAACAGGCTTAAGTAAATGTAAAGGTATTGAAATTATCCCATGCATACTATCAGACCACAGTGCAATGAAATTGGAAATCCATGCCAAAGGAAACCACAAGAACTTCATCAACACATGGAAATTAAATAACATACTACTGAACAATCAATAGGTCACAGATGAAATTAAAGAAGAAACTAGACAATTTTTACAGTTGAACGACAATGACAATACAACATACTGGAACTTGTGGGACACAATGAAAGCAGTCTTAAGAGGGAAATTTATAGCAGTAAATACCCATATTAGGAAAACAGAGCAAGCACATATAAACAACTTAATATTGAACTTCAAACTTCTAGAAAAACAAGAGCAGGCTAAACCAAAAGCTCATATAAGGGAGGAAATTATAAGGATCAGAGCAGAAATTAACACACTGGAGATTAAAAAAACAATACAAAGAATCAATGAATCGAAGAGTTGGTTCTTTGAAAGATTAAATAAAATTGATAAACCCTTGGTTAACCTTATCAAAAAAAGGAAGGAAATCCATGCAATTAGGAATGAAAAGGGTAAAATCACAACAGACCCTGTAGAAATCCAGAAAATTACCTATACCTACTTTGAAAACCTCTATTCTAACAAGATGGAAAATATAGAAGAAATGGACAGATTCCTAGATACATACGAATTATCAAAGTTGAATCAAGATGATATAAAAATCCTAAACAACCCAATATCAATAAATGAAATTAAAGATAAAATTAAATATCTATCAACAAAGAAAAGCCCAGGCCCCAAAGGATTCACTGCTCAGATATACAAAAAATTTAGTGAAGACATAAAAACACTACTTCTCAAACTCTTTAATGAAATTGAAAGAGAAGCAATACTCCCAAATTCATTTTTGGAAGTAAGCATTATTCTGATTCCAAAACCAGAGAAGGATACAACTAAGAAAGAGAATTACAGGCCAATCTCCCTAATGAACATTGGTGCAAAAATTCTTCATAAGATACTGGCAAATAGACTGCAGCAAATCATCAAAAAGATTGTATACCATCATCAAGTGGGATTCATCCCAGGGATGCAGGGGTGGTTCAACATACGTAAATCCATAAATGTAATACATCATATTAACAGAGCCAAGGATAAAAGTCATATGATTATGTCAACAGTTGCAGAAAAAGCTTTTGACAAAGTCCAGTACCCATTCATGATAAAAACTCTACAGAAAATTGGAATAGTTGGTCTTTATCTCAATCTGATAAAAGTTATCTATGACAAACCGATAGCAAACATCATACTAAATGGACAAAAACTGAAAGCTTTCATTCTAAAATCAGGAACAAGACAAGGATGTCCACTCTCTCCACTCTAATTCAACATAGTTCTGGAAACTTTAGCCAGCGCAATTAGACAAGAAAAAGAAATAAAAGGAATAAAGATAGGAAAGGAAGAAGTTAAACTAGCATTATTTGCAGATGACATGATATTCTACCTAGAAGATCTCAAAAATTCCACCAAGAAACTTCTAGATTTAGTAAGCAGATTTAGCAATGTAGCTGGTTACAAAGTCAATACTCAAAAATCAATAGCATTTTTGTACACAAATAACAATCTCACTGCGAGAGAAATTAGGGAAACAATACCTTTTACAATAGCATCCAAAAAAATGAAATATTTAGGAATCAATCTAACAAAAGATGTAAAACCTCCATACTGAAAACGGTAGTACTCTGAAAAAGGAGATTGAAGAGGATATTAGAAGATGGAGAGATATCCCATGCTCTTGAATAGGAAGAATCAATATAGTCAAAATGGCCATACTACCAAAACTGTTATACAGATTCAATGCAATCCCAATCAAAATACCAACAACATATCTTACAGAATTAGAGAAAACAATCCTAAAATTCATCTGGAACAAGAAGAGACCTAGAATAGCAAAGGCGATCCTGGGCAACAGAGACAAGACAGGGGGCATCACAATTCCTGATCTGAAATTATACTATAAAGCTACTGTGCTAAAAATAGTGTGGTAATGGCAAAAAAACAGACCCGAGGATCAATGGAATAGATTAGAAGATCCAGAAACAACTCCAAACACACTAAGCTACCTTATCTTTGACAAAGGTGCCAAACATTCACTGGAAGAAAGACAGCCTTTTTAATAAATGGTGTTGGAAAAACTAGCTTTCCACATGCCGAAGATTAAGTACCATGTACTAAGTTAAAATCTAAATGGATTAAAGATCTCAACATTAAAACAGAAACATTAAATCTGCTGGAAGATAGAGTAGGTAAAACTCTTGAAGACATTGGTATAGGCAAAGACTTTATGAATAAAAGCCAGACTGCACAGGAATTATCACAAAGAATCAACAAATGGATTCTCATCCTACTGAAAAGCTTTTGCACAGCAAGAGAAACCACCAACAGTGTGAACAGACTACCCACAATGTGGGAGAAAATGTTTGCCAGCTGTCTCTAAGATAAAGGATTAATATTGAAAAACTACAAAGAACTTAAAAAAAATCAGTCCTCCAAGATTTAAAGACCCAATCCAAAAATGGACATCTGAGATGAATACACTTCTCAAATGAAGAAGTAGAAATAGCAAATAAATATGTGAAAAAATGTTCAACAGCACTGGCCATTCAAGAGATGCAAATGAAAGTAACACTCAGATTCCACCTCACCCCAGAAAGAATGGCTAGTATTAAGAAGTCAACCAATAATAAATGCTGGAGGGGCTGTGGGCAAAAAGGAACCCTTCTCCACTGTTGGAGGGAATGCAGGCTGGGGCAACCACTGTGGAAGTCAGTATGGAGATTCCTCAAAAAGTTAGGATTGGAGGTCCCATTTGACCCAGCTATTCCCCTTCTGGTTATCTTCCCAAAAGAATTAAAAACATCCTACCACAGCGATATATGTGCACCTATGTTTATAGCTGCCCAGTTCATAATAGCTAGATCTTGGAAACAACCTAAATGCCCCTCAACTGAGGAATGGACAAAAAAGATGTGGTATTCCTATATAATGGAATACTACTCAGCTATAAAAATGATAAACCAGACATTTTCACCCTTAAATGGATACTGAAAATATACTTTTCAGTAAACTAAATAAGTCACACATATGTAGCCATTGCATTATTGCACTTGTGTGATGAACTGAAACAAAATCTATGTATATAAAAAATTAGTTAAGACAGTTAAAGAATTTTGAGTGAAAAGTTTTCACAGGGTCATCTTCAGATTTCATTTTTAATGCGAAATGTTTATTTGAAAATAATAGAGCAATCATAACAAAAAAGATAGTCATATAGCTTGTTTCTCTTGATTCATTGAGGCAAAAGTGTTGTGCTAATAATTTTCTGGACAATGTTTCACGTCTGTATCTTTTGTCCTAAACAACTGCTGTGAATATAGCAATATGCAATGTGCTGATTATTGTTACTCTCCTATTGGCTGGTTGTGAAATTGTTTTGCTTTGGTTTCTTACTTTTCTTTTGTTTAAAATTAAAAAAAAAGATAAGCTTGAGACATTTCTAGCTAAGTGGACATACCTCGAGATCATACTTTTAAATGAAATAAGATACACATTTAAATACTGCATTGTTTCTCTGGTGTGAGAACTGAAAGTGTAAATAAGAACCAAAATATATAAAACAGATGTTGAGAAATGGGAAGAGAATGTTCAAAGGAGAAGAGGAACGGGTGGTGGGAGGCAAAAAAATTAGAAGAAAATAAGCATGGGAAGAAAGGGTGAAAGAAAGGGAGAGAAATGGAAAAAAGCAGCAGCAAGATATATCATACACAGATACAAATTCTCTATGATGATTATCATTATGTGTATGTAAAATGTACCCTCCCCACAATAAAAGGTACACAGTAATTTTAGAACATTTGCTAAGCAAGATGTTTTGAGGATGAATTTCTAACAAGAACAGAAAAACAAGATTAGGAGAAAATTCTAGGAAAGAGAAAACTGAATAGAGAAGTCATGAGCAAGAAAGTAAGTTTTAGCTAGCTGGAGCAGTGCATGCCTATAATTGCAGTGTGTTTCAAAGGTTAAGACAGAATGACTATGCCTTTAATCCCAGCACTCGGGAGGCTGAGGTAGGAGGAGCGTTGTGAGTTCGAGGCCGGCCTGGGCTACAACGCGAGCGCAATGCCGGCCTCAGCTACACAGTGCGACCCTGCCTCAAAAATACCAGGGCTGGGAGTCTGGCTCAGTGGCTTAAGCACCTACCCTGGCAGGCACAAGGTTGTGAGTTCAATCCCCAGTACCGAAAAAAAAAAAAAAAAAAAAAAAGACAGAATGACTACAAGTCAGCTTGGACAAACATACATACATACATATATATGTATCATACATACATATATACACAGCATATATGAAGTAAAAAGATCTGTAATTCTAGTTACTGCTATAACTTTCCTCATAGAAAAGTTACTATTGAAAAAAGAAATCAATGTGAAAATAATTAAGACTATCCAATATACTATTTATTATTTATCTATCTATCTATCTATCTATCTATCTTTCTTTTTGAGACAGTGTCTCACTATGTAGTTCAAGCTGGCCTTGAACTCACTATGTAGTCCAGCTTGGCCTCAAACTCTAGGTGATCCTCCCGCCTCAACCTCCCAAATGGCATACTGCTTTTAAAAAGAAGTCATGGTCCTGGCAAGCAGAATGTCCCGAGTTCGATTCCCAGTACCAAAAAAAAAAAAAAAAAAGTTATAGGAGGAAAACATGAGAAATAAGTATAAACATGAAATAAGTATAAACAAAGTATAAGAAATAAGTATAAATGTGAGAAGTATAAACATAAAACAAAGCATGAAGAAATCAAAGTTGTCCTGACTTTTCAAATGTCCCAAGCTAAATATGATGCCATGGGTTTAACGTCCACTTAAAGAAAAGAAAGACAGGCAGACAGACCGACTGACCAAATACAAATACAGATAACACAGGTTTGCTTTTTGTTTTGATTTGTTTTGTTTTGTTTTGCTTTGTTTTGTCTGTGCGTGTGTATGTGTGTTTTGTCTTTTTGAGACATGGTTTCACTATGCAATTCAAGCCAACCTTGAACTCACTTTGTAGCCCAGGCTGGCCTCAAACTCATAGTAATCTTCCTGCCTCAGTCTCCTGAGTGCTGGGATTATAGGCATGTACCACCCTGCCTGACTGCATTTTCTTTGATAAGTGGCATTTTCTACCTTAAGTATCAATAGCACCTGTCATCTTGTTAGGAAATCAAGTTCTTAGACTTCACATAGACCTACTACATCAAAGATACTGAAGATAGAGCCCAGCACTTCTGTATTATAAGCTATCCAGGTGATCCTCTTTAAAGTGTTAGAGCTGTTACCCTATGGAATTTCTCCTATAGAATATTAGCAGGAAGAGAAGTGTCAACGTGGTTTTTAAGTTCCCAAAGAACTGCTTGACGATCCTACTTAAAAAAGGCAATATGAAATGCAAACAAATCTTTCAGTCACTTTGGAGTTATAAACAAAATAACTTCTAAATGTATTAAAAGCATGAGCCAGCATGCCTGGCTTTTCTCAATCTTAGTTTGAAAGAAAAGTTACTCATAAAAAATCATTCATGCTGGGTATGGTGGTGTACACCTGTAATCCTGGCCCCCCCAGGAGATAGAAGCAGGAGGATCGCTGTGAGTTTGAGGTCAGCCTGGGCTACAGAGTAATTTTAAGGCCAGCCTGAACTACATAGTGAGACCCTGTCTCAAAAAGACAAAAAAAAAAAAAAAAAAAAAAAAAAAAAAAAATCAATCATCCAGCCAGGAGTGATGCACACCTGTAATCTACATTGAGTGAGAGACTGAGGCAGAAAAACTGCAAGTTTGAGCCCAGGCTGGGTAACTTAGTAAGACATTGATTCAAAATAAAAAATAATAAAAGGGTTGAGGGTATACCTCAGTACTAAGTCCGTGGTTCAATCCACAGTTAAAAAAAAAAAATCCAGCTGTAGTCTTAAGAGTAAAAATTTAATATGTTAATTGATAATTTTAAATAATGTTTTAATAAAATATTAAAAACTATACTAATAGATGTCAAGAAAGGCAGTACAGCAAAAGGGAGTATTTAAAAGTAACCTACAAAAGAAATTCAAATGATCAGAGGCTTTGTAAGAGATTTTATCGTCACTTAAAATCTATAAAACAGCTGAGCATGGTGGCACACATCTGTAATCCCAGCACTTGGGAGGCTGAGGCAGGAGGATCCTTGTGAGTTTTAGGGTAGCCTGAGCTACATAGCAAAATTCTATACCAAAACAAAGAAAGCAAGCAAGTAAGCAAATACTGTTTTTTCAAACAATGCAAATGTCTATTGGTTTGGAAAGCACTTAAAAAATTTACATCTAAACATTATACTATACGACTACTAAAAAGGAATATCTGAACTGAAAGAGGTTAAGTGAAAAACAATTATAATCAGCATAACCAGTAAGACCCCATCAGTATAGAACAAAACCAGAAACTCACTATGCATGTACAAATGAAGTATGATCAAAAAATATGGTGAATGTTTAAACTTTATTACAATAAGATACATTGCCATTAATCTTCTTGAAAATACCCCCCACAGGGCCGGGAGTTTAGGTCAGTGGCTTGAGCGCCTGTCTGGCAGGTATGAGGTTGTGAGTTCAATCCCCAGTACCACAAAAAAAAAAAAAAAAAAAAAAAAGAAAAAGAACAGAAAAAATACCCCCATAATTCCAACATACTTATTCCATCATTCTTGCCATTTTCTGAAGCAGTCCTGCAAGTCCTGTTTTGTGTCTTTAGTTGTGCTGCTGAGGTTGCTTTGATGTCCTCAGTTGGCCAAAGTGTTTACCTTTCCATGTTCATTTTGCCTTTGGGGAAGAGCCAGAAGTCCCACTGTGAATGAGGACACAGTGTATTGTTTTTAAGAGCCTGCCTTTCCATTGAACGGCACTGGACAGCAGCATTCACAAATTTTTTATCGTTCTTTTTAAAGATGGTCACATAAGAGGACTTCCAGACTGGGTGGTTCATGCCTGTAATCCAAGCACTAGGAAAGCTGAGGCAGGAGGACTGCTATTCATTCAAGGTCAGCCTGTACAAGTGAGTTCAACACTTTAAAACCAGCCTAAACTACATAATGAGACCTTGTCTCACAAAACCAAAAACACAAACAACAAAATAAAACAAAACAAAACAGGACTTCTAAGACTGCTTCAGAAAGTAGCAAAAATGAGGGGGAATATTTTAAAGGAATTAATGGTAATGAGTTTTACTGTAATAAATTATTTTAAATTTATATGTTCACCATATATTTCAACCATGCCTTGTACATCTATAATCAGATAATTTATATTGCTGTATTTATAAATTGTATATGTACATATGCATATAAAAGTACAAAAAATCACATCAAATTTTTATATAGTTACTTTGAAAGATAAACTTTTAACTTTTATATATTTCCATAATTGAAAATTTTAAAGCAAGAATTATTACTTTTATAATTATCTTAGTTACTTTTCTTCTTGCAGAGACAAAATACCTGACACCCAAAGTAAAAGGAGGGAAGTTTTACTTAGTTCACGGTTTGTAGAGTTTTCATTCCATAATATGGCTCAAGGGATTATTCATGGCATGGAAGACAGCAAAAGTACTGAGAGTGAGACAAACCTCTTTCTGTCCCTTATATTGTATGCAGGCTATCCACCCTAGGGTACTCATACCCTCAACCCCACCATTGTACTATAAATCAATCACAGGCTCTAGATTCAGCCACCTCTGAAAAAAACCTAAAACTGTATGAGGTGCATTGGGGGGACATCTAGACACAAACCATAACAATAATTAACAAAATGACCAAGAGCAATAAATTTTTTTTCAGTTACCTTATATGAGCTTACCTGTAATGCTTTTTCCTTCTCATTTGTCAGTTCCTGAGAATGCTTATTTGTCAGTGAGGCTGTGTGTGATGCCCATTCATTCCGTAACTTGTCTAATTCTTGTATTTTTTCCGATAATGTCTATATTAGAGTTTGGAACAAAACATTAAAATTGTCTCTTGAAGCTATTCCATTTCTAATTAGTATACAGAGATACTTATAAGGCAGTATTAAAGAAAATAAAATTTCAGCTTTTCAAACATATGCAAAGCCTACACAAATGTTTCTCAATTTGAAGAATGGTTGGAATAAAATACTACAGATAAAGTGGTTCACAGGCCAAGCCTATCTTTAAACTGTTAATTATAAATCTCTTGCCACCAAATTCTTTCCTCTGGCATTAAAAAGTAAGGTAATCCAGGTGGAGCAAGTCAGTTTTAAGAGTAGCTTACTTCTCATTTATAAAACACAGTAATAGAAGCTGGGCATGGTGGCGCACCCCTTTAATCCCAGCACTCGGGAGGCTGAAGTAGAAGTGTTGTGAGTTTGAGGCCGGCTTGGACTACAATGCAAGTGCAAGGCCGGCCTGAGCTACATAGTGCAACCCTGCCTCAAAAAACTAGGGCTGGGAGTTTGGCTCAATGGCTTACGTGCCTGTCTGGCAGGCGTGAAGTTGTGAGTTTGATCCCCAGTGCCGCACAAAAAAAAAAAAAACAAAAGAACACAGTAATATGGTCCAAGAAGGCCACTTTGTGTGGGAGCATTTTTTTGTTTACAGTCATCTAACTTATCAGGCATTTTGGCCTTCAACCTCAAGGAGTAGGGGCAAAATGTAGTAGATACAAATAAAATCATATTAAGCTCATCTGAGTAATGAATTTCAATCATAACAGAAGGGACTGTTTTAGAAGATAGCTACTAAAAAAACCATTTTAAACCAGAGAAATGAGGCTAATAAAACAGGAGAAGAGAGCTAACATAGATGCTAAACATTATCTTAATGAAGACTTAGAGAAAATATGTAATGTATTAGATACGAAAGAAATGTTTGGGTGGAATTAAACACTAAAAGAAAAAGCATCATATAAAGTAATTAGCAGAGAAAGTGGCAAAAGGGGGGAAGTTTAATGGTAGTATGGTTTGAAAGAAATACACAAAAGTTTGGACTTAATTCAATAACCAATTCAGAATCAATGTCCGGATGACTTACAAAGACAAAAATGAAATGTGAATTACCTTTTTTGTAAGGTTCAGTTGCCTAGTAACATCATCTAGTGATTGTGTCAATAATAATTTTTCTTCCTATAAAAATAAAAAAGTATGCAATTTACAATTTAATCATCTGTAGCCACATTATTCAAAGACTAGCATAATATATCATCACTATCATCCTAAGAGCTTGGTAGATATGAAAAATCTCAGACTTTCTACATCAGAATCTGCATCTCAACAAGATCCCCAGATGATCTGTGTATCATTAGTATCAGAGATGCACTAATTTGTAGCATTTAACTGAAAATTTTTCTAAAATCTTTTAAGTGGCAACATAATGCTGCTTTTTTGTACCATATGCCTTATATAGCATTTTGTAATACTCAAGACACTTTTATACATTTGATCTCATGATGAGCTAGTTAGGGCAAACACTTCCCATACACATATGCCAGCTAATGAAATCATGACACAAGAATTTAGGTGGCCTTCCTGAGGCAACAGAAAGTTAGTAAAATCTAAATTCTCAATGCCAGATCCACTTCTATACTTTTATCCATTTAAATGCAAACACAGCAAGCTAATTATGTACCGTAACACTTTAATCAGAAAACAAGAAATAATAGCAACATAGTTCTTTAGTAATTTAGCAAAATATTTTGGTACCCAGTTTAAAAGAATGGCTTAAATTTAAATTTTACCTTGCTACATTTCAAACAGCCTGCTAGAAATTTCTTTATCTCCACGTCATTTCCAGGTAAAAGTTTTAGTGAGAGGTGTATAAGATGCTTAAAAGGATTTGTCTCTACCACATTTAAAAACGCAGGCGAGTTATCCAAAATAGGTGCTGGAGAAACTAACTGTAGCAAAAACCTACAAAAAGAAAATGTTACATTATTGCACACTTAGGAGACAGTGAAACTCTCCCACTGAATCATAAGCTCCTTTACTTAAGAAGATAAGGAAAGGAAACACACTGAAATCATAGAAGCTAATGTGAAAGGGCTCCCAATGGTAAAAAAGAAGGTGAATTGGGTGGGGGAGTCGGCGTGTTGAAACAATGAATATATTAAAGCCCTTGAGTTCATAATAAGAATTAAGCATTTATCTTTTTCCATGTGAACTTTCTTTTTTTTTCCCATGTGAACTTTCAAAGCAATCAAGCAGCACTAATTGATGAGGTAAAGTTGAAAGAATTATACCTAACAAACATGGAACAAACTATAGATTTAGAAAAGCATCACTTTGCAGTTCGTAATGAAACAACTGATTTTAACAACACTTACTAATTCCAGTTTTAAAAATAAACAGGAGCAATTACAATACATGAAAGATATTTTGCCATCAACTTGTCCATTTTTTGTGTGTGTTTTTGAGACAAGGTTTTACTATGCAGTTCAGGTTGGCCACAAATTTGAAGCAATCTTCCTGCTCAGCCCCCTGAGTGCTGGGATTATAGGTGTGTGCCACCATGCCCGGCCCAACTTGTCTTTCAAAGGGTCTATCTTCAAAGAAGTTTAATTATGCAGTATTTTTGTGCAACTTACCTTGGGATTTCTTTGGCATGCTCTTGAGCACACTGCTGAAGGAGATCTATAAATTTTTGTGGGAAAGCTAAGAAGTCTACCAGAAGACCTTGTTGGAATTTTAAACTACACAAAAGGCAAGAAAAGAAATTTGTAAAAATTTAATTTTCCTTAAACATAATTAATATCCCAATAGATTACTTACTGGACACCCAATATAATCAAGAACTAAGCTAGGAAACTTTCAATTTCAGAGTTTATTCAATGAGAGAAAAACCCCAAGAAATTTAGCCAAAGTTCCAAAGTTCTGAGCTGTATTAAGCAGAACTCTGATAATATATGAAACACTTATTTTCAAAGACAATCTAAATAACTGCAGAACAAACTACCGTATTCCTAGAAAAAACTAAATGTTCTGAACAGTTACAAACAAGTGTTTCAAAAGGAACAGTGCCAAAACATTTGTAAAACTTAGAAACTTATTCCTAGATTAAATGTAAGGCCACACACACAAAAAATTACTTACCTTTGAAAATCTTCCTCAGATATAACAAGGTTATACAAAAAAAATGGATCTGTATCATCTGTCAGACGAATAACTAAATCCTAAAAGAAATATTTTTTAAAAAATGTTTTCAGTAGATCTTAACTACTGAATAACAACAACATACCACAGTTATACTTCAGAGAGTTTTGTTTTCTTTTAGTCTCTCGAGACTTAGAATCTTAAATAGGGGATTCTGCTCCTTGATAGCTTTACAAGGGTCTATAAAAGCTAATTAAATGCTAGCATTTGAAAATATAGGAATATCATCCTATTAGAAGCATAGGAAAATTAACACCAACCTTTGCTGCACTATGGCATTGTGAGAGATACTCCTTACCACATGATACACCAAACTCAGCCATACATTTAGTTCCCCTTAATTAACTGGCCTGGCACTTCAAAAGAGATAAATATACCAGCAGAACTATCACAAATTATCCACCATAAAGAAGGAGTTTTGTCACTCAGGAAGAAGATGAGTATCAAGTGACATGTTGCTAGGGCTTCTTATAAGGCCTGTTCTCCCTACTCCAGATGGCTCCTGACAGTGATGCCCATCTGTTCTCATTTGTCTAACAGAGTGGATTTGTTTCATAAAGACCATTTTCCAGTTTGTTAAATGTATAGTGTGGCAGATCATCACAGCAGTTAAAGCTAACAGAAAAATACTCCAAAATTATATACTTTAGAGAACACTAGTACAAGGAAAATGGCAAAGCCACAGGAAGGAGTAATATAGAACTAAACATTCAAGTTAGCAGTGAGTTTGAAATACAATCTATTTATGACTACTAAGGAACTGCTGGGGTCCTAGAAAAATTTAAACTCTGTAAGTAGAGCTAGAAAATAAAGAGGTGCAGTAAGCATAAGGAACAACATATAAGAAGTATAGTATACAATCTCCACCCTAGAAAATTAGTAGTTTGGGAATTTGACGTGTTAGAATGCCCTGTCAAGCAGTTTCTATTTAAGTACTTTTTGAAATTCACTAAAAGATGCTATTCAAAACAAAAACAAAATAAATTTGAAATTCCTACTAATAATACCAGGTACTTGAATGTATTTACAGAGAGCCAGAACACAGGGAAAACAAATGCCAGATTTCTTAGTCCCCTGTTCTATATACTTAACTGTTATGACTCGTGTTTTTGAAGTTCATATGGGACAGAAGCTTTAAATGCTTCTTTTCAAAAGTTAAGCAAGCCTTTAATCCCAGCACTCAGGAGGCTGAGGTAGGAGGAGTGTTGTGAGTTCAAGGTCAGCTTGGGCCACAACGTGAGCACAAGGCCAGCCTGAACTACATAGTGCGACCCTTCCTCAAAAAACTGGAGCCAGGAGTTTGGCTCAGTGACTTAAGCATCTGCCTGGCAGGCACAAGGTTGTGAGTTCGATCCCTGATGCCACCAAAAAAAAAAAAAAAAAAAAAAAGTTAAGCAAAAAATATCTCCCTTTAGTGCTTCCATAGATTCTGTTCTCATATTTACACTATGAAATGGCAATTCTTTAAAGCAGAAATACATATTCTAGCAATTTTTAATTGCTCTGAGCAAACCAAAGGAGATTGCTACCACATGCCCCAATTCTTCTTGTGCGCTTTAGAAATACGTATTTCAGTTGTTGTCTCAGTCTACAGCTCATCCTAGGTTGCAACAGTTCCACAATGGCTCAAAATTAAAAAGCAAGATGGATGTAACAACAGATCTCGTATTCTCAAATAAAAATTAATACTCAGAACTTTTCATATTTTGAAAAAGAAATAAATACCTACCTTTCTGTGAACTGGATTAGAAAC
Source organism: Dasyprocta punctata (assembly GCA_004363535.1). Lineage (NCBI taxonomy): Eukaryota > Metazoa > Chordata > Mammalia > Rodentia > Dasyproctidae > Dasyprocta > Dasyprocta punctata. The sequence goes on along the minus strand of RJWM01002075.1, from coordinate 49,647 downwards.
TGATTGTAGTTCAATGCTCACTCTAACACTTATTCTCCTGTATACAAAGACATGCCAAAACCATCAAAAACATTAACATGAAATTATCTCCATAATTTGCATTACAGTTTTCAGTCTTAAGTCACAAGATTTTTCACAGCTGTTTTCTAACTTATGTACAAATATTTGCTTTTTTACTGATTGATTACAGTACAGGAGATAGAAGGGAAGCCCTTGTGCATGTCAGGCAAGTGCTCAATCACTGAACTACAACTCCAGGTCAATGTTCAAATTTTTAGAATGCACACTAGACTTGAGATTTAAATTCTTACAGTTCCACTAATAAGCAACTAACTGTCTTAGTTACTTTGTTCATTGCTGAGACAAAGTAGCTGACACCCACAAGTTAAAGGAGAAAAAGTTTATTTCTGATCACAGTCTGTAGAGGTTTCAGTCCATTGTCAGCTGGCTCCTAGGCAGGGACAGAGGGGCATCACAGGCAAGAAACAGTTCATCAGGTGTCAGGCAGAAGGCGGCAAGCACCATCAACAACCAGCCTGCCTTTCCCTTTTGTCCCATCCAGGTTACCAGCCTTCTGGGTGGTGCCACCCAAAACTATACTAATTCCCATTAGTCGACTAATTTAGGTACTATACACACTTAATTCCAGCATCACACATTAGATTGAGCCAGCTTCAAAAAACCCGACCTGTGAGCGCAGGAGGCTTGGGGGGACATCTAGATACAAGCCGTAACAATCATCCACTACTTTTTAAACTAAGGCTAAATTTTTCTCACCTATAAAATGGGATGTTATGAGGATTAAATGGGATAAACACAGTGCAGTATCTAACATTACTCTGATATATAACCTTACTGCCCTGATTGTAAAACACTATCTATTGAAAGACAAACCATCGCAATCTTTTCATTAAAAAAAATTACCATTTCAAGTGATCAAATTGATTATCAGAGATTTCACTGAAAACACTTAAAATGTAAATATTAGACTATTTACAATCAAGGAAATAACTACACATTTTTGTACATACAAAATGTTTTTTTTCAGATCCTCATACTTACATCTGTTTAATATAGTCTCTTTGCAACATAGTGACACATTTATTATTTTCTATCCTATCCTAAGCAGTGGTGGTGAACCTATGGCAGCCTGCAAGCCAAGTCACCCCAGCATTACACCACCATTGGAGGATCAGATAACAGTGCACATAGGGGCCATGTGCATGCTTGGAAAGGTACAACGGAGTCAGATGATGTCTACAGGAACCACAACTCATTAGCCATTGACTCCATCAAACTTTTGCATGGCCAGTCATTATTCAGGTTTAATTGTGATGTTGGCATTTTGTGACAAATAAGTGGGTTTTGGGTTGCAGTTTGGGCACTCAGTCTCTAAAAGGTCTGCCATCACTGTCCTAGTGTAACTAAAGTCTAACAGGGAGAAACCATAGCCGTCCACACCCTCTATAGCAACTTAAGAGAATTCAGTACTGCACACAGGCGAACAAATAAAGGCAATTATAAACATTCATCAAGTTGAGAAAAAAAAACTTTAAATAATTAAGAAAATAAAGGGGAAATTAGTGAAAAGCACTTATGCTCAAAAATAGTTAGAATTCAATACTAATAGCCTTTCTCTGCCATGTAGGGCAAAAAAGTAAATTACCAAATAGAATTTGTTCAATTTTGACTTATTCTTCTGAAGATTTGTTTTAAACCTTTCCCACACTCTACTACTTTTCTACTACAGAAGTAAAAAAGTATAGGCTCAACAACTGAGTCTCAATGAAAAAAACTTGGAAACAGTTGACCAAGATCCAATGTTTCGAATTTTGTTATTCTCTAATTTGTCATTTTATATTTTAATAAAACACATTACTTAAAATTTCTTATTAAATATATATGATTGGATACTAAATCTTAGTTTATATGAGGCGTTTAAGTTACCATCAAGTTGTATTTGTTACCTAAAAAGTAATAGCAGTGCTGCTCAATACTATAAAGATAGGAAGAATTAGTTTATGAGTTTATTTTTTTTCTAAATTTCTAGTTACCTAGAACAATGTACATGAAACAAATTAGAGACCTCTCATTAAGCCTTTTTGGAGGGGAGAAAAGAATCCAATTTCCCAATTTGTAAGATAAGTGGATTCAATTAGATGATTTGTGAAGGTTTTTTAAAACTTCAATATCATAATGCTTGGTTTTTTGATGGTGCACACCTATAATCCCAGCATTCAGGAGGCTGAGGCAGGAGGATCACTGTGCATTTGAGGCCAGCCTGTGCTACATAGTGAGTTCAAAGTCAACTTGGACTACATAGTCTCAAAAAAAAATTTTTTTCCCTCTACCATGTGGTATGATACTGCAATTGACACCTAACTTTTCATGATTTATAGCTTTAGAAGTCTTGTCATACTTCACGAATTTGTAAAAACTTCAAGAATTTATTTAATAAGATATCCTCTAGATAATTTTAAATTAGATCACCAAACATGTTAATGACATTGTTGCATACATTCAAAATGCCTTTATCAACCAGGCATGGGGGCACACACCTATAATTCCAGCACTTTGAGAGACTGAGGCAAGACGATCACAAAGGTCAAGCTCAACCTGAGTGACAACCTCAACCTTGTCTCAAAATCAAAACATGCTGGAAATGTGGTTCAATTCCCAGTATGGGGGGCGGGGGGAGCGCAATGTATTAGGTGATTGGAGAAAAATTAAACATATTCCCCAAATGTGCTTTAAAAACACCACTAAAAATACATTGTAGAAAAATATGAACTTTCAGGGGATATACTATCTGAATCACAAATCTTATTTTCTCCATTATAGTGGTTAATGATATAAGAGCAATGTAAAACAAATCAATAAAACCTTAATAAAAGATACTGCTTTTCATCTTAGTATCATGCACTAAACATTGCATAAACCTATATAACATCCTCTGGGTCTGTTAGATTTGGTCAGGTATTCTTTTAAATAAAGAATATCTTAAACATTAGCAGAACTGGATTCTAGCCTATTCTTGTCACTCAGTAGCTATGACCTTAAACTCTCAATTCAAACAAATAAAAGCTACACTAAGCCAGGTACTGTGCTGGGTGCTAAGGATACAAACAGAAATAAACATGGTCCATGTCCTTAAATTGAGGTCAGATTAAAAGACTTTTCCCTAGATTTGCTTTTGACTGTATTTTAGGGCTTCAAGAGAGGGGAAGTGTTACTAGCACTTACTAAGTACCTATACTACTGAGTACCTTCCAGGTACTTTACATATATCACCTTATTTAGCAACAATAACATTAAGAAATATTATCTCTTTTACAAAGGAAGAACCCAAGGCACACTGCAAAGCCCAAGTAAGAATTCAGATCTCTAACCTACACAAACCTAATGAATGAATGACAATTAGTTCCAACTTACGTAACTTTGAAAGGTCTTTATAATGAAGAGATGTAAGACACACCTTGGAGGTTATGAATAAACATTTGAGACAGAGGGAACAGCAGGCATAAAGGTATGAGATAGGGAGAAGACAGCAGAAGATAAGAAGAATTCTTGAGTGACTAATATACTGGAGAAAAGAACTTAGCAAACAAAACTGAAAAAAAGCAAGTTGTACCAACTCACAAGCTTCAAAACACTGCGTCACTTTCCTCTAGATAAAGTTCCCTAATCATTGCCATTATCCTCAACTAAATTTCCTTCTCTATGACTTTATATTATTTTATGCACTAATCACATTTTAATAATAGCTAATGCTTATTATACTCTAATAAATTTAAAGATGAGGCAGGAGAAGTTAAATAAACTGCATAAGATCAAGGTTGGTGGTATAGCTCAGTGGTAGGTAGACTTCTTCCTTGGCAAAAGAAGCAAGGCCCTAGGGTGAAAACCCCCAAAACTCCCCTAAAAAGGCAGTCTAGCTCCAGAGCCTGATTCAACCCATGCTATGCTGCTTCACCAAGGGAAATAGTTTCCTATGTGTAAGGTACTAGGATTGATTCCAGGGCTCACACATGCTAGGCAAGTGTTCTACCACTGCATGGTGGTCCCTCGCCCTTTATTTCTGCTTTGAGACAAGTTCAGGCTCTCACTAAGTTGCCCAGGCTGGCTTCAAATGTTAGATCTTGCTCTTATCTCAACCTCCCAAGTAACTGGGATTACAGACATGCACTAACAGCAAGTGACTCCAAGGGAAATCTTTTGATTTGCCCTATTAAAATGTGAGTTCCTTGAGGGCCACAAAGATCATTTTTAATTTTGGTGGAGGAGGGGGGACATGTCCTCAGCACCTAGGACAGCTCTTAATGAGTAGTAAGTATTTGTTGAGCTGGACTGGCCTTGAATGTTTAACTGACAAAAATGTAGGTTGTTCTTCAAATAGGTCAGAGGCCAGCATATTACTCAGTAAAGGGCCTGTGAATAAATATTTTAGGCTTTGCAGGCTACTGGGTCTCTGTCACGATTACTCAGTCCCCCCACCATCACCATCTTGTAATGCTGGGGTTAGAACCCTGGAACTGCACGGTACACCTACTATGAAAGAGCTTCACTATTGTCCTATATCCCCAGCACCCCCCCATAGAACTCATAATACAATTACTCATTTCTCCCTTGTCATGCAAAAGTGGCCACAGACAATCTGTAAGCAAATAATCATGGCTGTGCTCCAATACAATGCAGACCACAAATGTGAGTCATGTATATATATAATTTAAAATTTTCTAAAACCTGCATTAAAAAAAAACTTAAAGTAGGTAAAATTAACTTCAATGTTACATTTTATTTATACCAATACACCCCAAATTTTGCCATTTTAACACATGATACAAATGTTTTTTGTTTTTTGGTTTTTTTGGGGTTTTTTTTTGCGACACTGGGGATTGAACTCACAACCTCGTGCCTGCCTGACAGGTGCGTAAGCCGCTGAGTCAAACTCCCAGCCCTGGTTTTTTGAGGCAGGGTCGCACTATGTAGCTCATGTCGGCCTTGTGCCACGTTGTAGCCCAAGCCGGCCTCGAACTCACAACGCTCCGCCTACCTCAGCCTCCCGAGTGGTGGGATTAAAGGCGTGCGCCACCACGCCCGGCTAGATTTCACATTCTTATAGTATGCTTTCAAAATCCAATGTGCATTTTACACTTCCAGCCTATTAATTTGGATCAGCCCCATGTCAAATGTCCAATAACGTACCACATCGAAAACACAAAATAATGACCAATTAATGTACAAGGTTTATAGCTCAGTAGCAGAAAGTGCACTTAACATAAGCAAGTCCCTGGGTTTTCACCAAAAAGAACAAAAAGATCCATTAAAATAACTGACAAATCTCCATATATAACTGCTGGTTTTGGTACCAGCGTCTGTCTGGCTTCTCAACAGACTGTAGACCTAAATCTGACTTGTATACCACAGTTTAACATTACTGGAGACTAAGTAAATCAGTATCTTCATTTTTTACGCTAGTTTCTACACTGTTTGGTATTTACATATATTTTCACACTTGCCCTTCATTAAGTGGGCAGGCAAATTATAACAATTTTACAAATGAGAAAATGACATTCACAGAAACTCATGGGACACTTATGAGGAGTGGAACTGAAAAACAAATTGTTTTATACATCTGCCTTCTAGTCAAGCCTCTTTGTATAAGCCCTAATAGCACCGCTTCCTTAGTCAAAGTCGCAGTTTTGCATTTGTCAATGAGACTGTGATTTATTTCCTCTACTGGACTGTAAACTCCATGAAGAACACAGTATACCCAATGGCAAGCAAGGGGTTTACAAGCAGTCAAAATTTCTTCAATAGCCTCAGTTTCTAATTTTCTCATTGTTTTTAGTCCGTTAAAAAGTAATTTGCTTTGTTTTGCAACTAATGTGAAGAAGATAAAAGTATACCACTGAATTTTCTTTTTAAATGAAGGTTCAAATTTTACTCCCGACATATCTCAAAAGGAGAACAGGAGGAAATGGGTGGTAACCAAGGCCTGAGTTCTAGTGCTGACCCTGGCTGCCATGAACTCGGCAAGAGTCCCAGCGTAAATTAATTTCTCGGGGCCACAACTCTATCGATAATTTACCAAAAGGAAGAGTGGGGCTACCATCTCCACCATTCCCAGAAACTAGGACTTCTACGAGAGTCAGCTTCCCAGTCCTCATCCGCTTCCTCCCGTCCCCTCGGCAACGGACGACTGGGCGACAGAGGTGACCATTATCTCCCTGCTCGGCTCCGGAGGCGAACCCGACACCCAGCCGCTGGCCGGTGCCCACAGCCAGCGCCGCCATCTTCCCCATTGGCCGGGCCCCAACCGCCACCCGCGGGCACTAGGTAACGCGGACCTCACCTCTCCTCGCACTCTTTACATTTCACCTGCAACGGAATTAGTTGCTGGAACAGAACTTGGCTCATGTTGGACCTCTGCCCTGACAGGTGTGTGGAAGACCCCACCAGGCCCGGCCCTCTGGACCAGCCTTTATAGCTTCAGAGGCCGGATAGAGTTTGAGTTTGGCGCTCTGCTTCCGCGGAGGAGGCGGAGAGACAGAAACGCAGGAAAGTTGAAGGAAATTTGGACCTCACCGGCCACTATCAGCTTCTTCCTGTTTTGCCGGAAGAGGGTGAGGACGTTAGCTCTATTGCCGAGAACTGACCTGTGTGGTAGGAGCCGAGGTTGCCATGTTTGTTAAGGGAAGAGAATGTGAAAGAAACTGACAACTTTTGAGCTGGGCGCCAGATGCTTGCAGCCAGAAACAGACCCTAAATTATGGCAACTTCTGTGCCGACACAGCCTGCGACTGGTTTCCCAGCTGAGGGTAGATGCAGTTATTATGTGGAAAAGAAGAAGCGGTTCTGCAGGATGGTGGTGGCAGCGGGAAAAAGGTTCTGTGGTGAACACGCTGGAGCCGCGGAGGTCTGGTATCGCCCTACTCTCCTGAGAGTCGGAAATAAGTTCCCTGGTCCGGTCGGTGCTGGAACCTGGCCCCTTCCCTCTTTGACAGGTTTCTGCTTCTGTCCCCCAGATTTCGCAGCTTTTACTTTAATAAACGTAGTTTTGCCCTCCTTGCGGAGCGATGATGAGCCCTAATGATTTAGCATTGTTTTCTCTAAGTAAAACGCCAGTTGTGATACGTTTGTCCTGATCCTAACGTAGGGCAATGCTAGATTTTAGTTTTAGCCCAAGCTACCTCGCCTTTCCGCTTACCCTTCTCTTACACATGGGAAATGGTAATTTACAAAAATCACTGATTTAAGTCCTTAGATTTCACTACCGTATTGTGTTCTGATTATTATTTGATGAAAGATAGCCCCTTCTCGTGAATGTACTAGAAAGAAACTTTAAAAATGTATTTAGACTTACAGCCGCTAGAAAATTTAAAACTACTTTGCTGGAATGGGGTTGGAAAGATTTTTAAAATGTGTAAGAATTGACCTTTTAAAATAGAAACGCATGTACAATTTTATTCTTAATATACAGTAGTTATGTAAATAACTTGTGTCAAGCAATACATATTTGTATATTGCGTGTATATTGCTAGTTTAGGCTGGATATATTTATTTATTTATTTATTTTGTCTTTTAGAGACAGGGTCTCACTATGCAGTTCAGGCTGGCCTCAAGCTCACTTTGTAGCACAGGTTGGTCTCGAACTTGGAACAATCCTCTTGCCTCAGCCTCCTGTGTGCTGGGATTACAGGCATGCACCACCATGCCCGGCTCTAGGCTGTATATATGATAGGAAAATAAAAATAAGAGCAAGAAAAAAAATAAGAGCAAGAGGAGCAGGATGCTGATAAAGAGCATGTCTACTAGGATTAGAATGAACCAAATAGGCCAGCATCTGGTTTCAGCCTGCTGAAAGTTCAGTGTTATTTGCATTATTTTATTTTTTATTCAAACCGATCAGCCCCTTCATCTACCACCACCCATCATAGTGATAGCCTATTTCGTGTTTTGGTTTAACTGTTATTTACCTAAAGTGAAGCACACTGAAACAGGATATGCTTGTTTTGGAATATGTGATTTATTGTGGGAACTCTTTGAAGCCCACCTGCAAGTTGTCAGTTCGCCCTTTGTAGGGAGCCAGCAAACATCCTTCAGTTAAAGAATGAGATTATTGTAGTAGAATGACTTGGTCCCCACTCTGTATCCAGAGATCTGAAAAATGACTGCTGATGGGAATAATTAGCAGGCTATGGATAAATCCCTACTGAGGAATAATGATGTCTGGCATAGTCCCTTGAAGAAAGACTGCCAAACACCAAGTGGAAACATTTTCACGACTACAATTAGGATTTGAAATGTGACCATTCTCCTGAATTCTAATTTGTGTTGTAATTTAATGTTATCTTTCTTTGTTAAAAACTGTCATATATAGCTGTGATGACACTACTTACACTCATTTTTACCTAGTAGTTCTCAGCTGGGGAATGGCTGAAGATATTTTCATTGACAAAACTGGGAAATGTTATTGGCATCTAATGGATAAAGGCCAGGGACACTGCTAAACCTAAATCACAGGACAGTTCTCCTCCCCACCACCCACTAAAAAGAATTATCCAATCACAAACTTCTTCTAAACCCAAATTATAAATTTAAAGAAAGTGTTTCATTTTCCCACTCCATGGGTAGGCTTTGAAAGTTAGAGTCTTTTCCTGCATTGAAGTTAAGCTTTGTTGAGACAAAAGCAAGAGATTTTTGTTATATTGCCCAGGTGGTTCTCCAATTCCTGGTTTTAAGAGGTCTGAGCACCTGCCTTAGTCTTCCAAAAGTAGCTGGACTATAAGGACACCCCATAGCATCTGGCTAGCAGCTAAGTTTTGAAGTCAGCAAATAAGGGAAAATTAATGTACAGCATTTTAGAAAAAAAGGTTGAAGATATCTTAGTTTTTCCATAAAACTTAGTGTGTACTGTTTCATGGGCATGCTGAGAGGCACATCAAGACTGAAATTGAGAAAAAATTAAGAGTGAATACTTGGTAAGGTTTTACTCTGGCTAGCACTATGCTAAATTTTGATTTTTTTAAACTCCACCTAATTTTTTTTTCTTTTTTTTTTGCGGCACCAGGGATCAAACTCACAGCCTCATGCCTACCAGACAGGCGCTTGAGCCACTGAGCCAAACTCCCAGCCCTGGTTTTTTGAGGCAGGGTCGCACTATGTAGCTCAGGCCGGCCTTGCGCTCGCGTTGTAGCCCAAGCCGGCCTCAAACTCACAACGCTCCGCCTACGTCAGCCTCCCGAGTGCTGGGATTAAAGGCGTGCGCCACCACGCCTGGCTTCCACCTAATTTTCATAAACCTTAGAAGATAATACACACTATTATCTTTCACATGAGGTGGTAAGCCTACCTAGGGTCGCAGGGCTCGTAGCTGATAAAGCTGAAAAGCCAACCTAAAGAGTCTGATTGGCCTGTGATTTTAACCACTGTAGTACCCTATGTCATACAATTTTATATGGAATATTAGGTCAAATTGCCAACACAGCTTTTTTAAAAGTGAAAGGATCTAGTAACTGCTGTGTGAAAACTTGCAAAGCCAATAGAATATGGCACATGCCAAATTGTTAAAATGCCATGTTTTATTGGCATTTCCCACATTTTAAAAATAAGGCAATTCATATATTAACTAGTTGACTTTTAACCATTCTACAAGATATATGTATTTAAAAATGTTACACATGATAAACAATCCAATTATTATTATTTTTTTTTTTTGAGATACTGGGGACTGAACTCAAGGCCTTTGCACTGAGCTACTTCCCCATCCCTTTTTATTTGAGACATGGTCTCACTAAGTCACTCAGATGCTGACACTGCTCAAACTTGCAATCCTCCTGCTTCAGCATCCCATAGTACTAGGATTATAGGTGTATGCATGATGCTTAGCCAGACACCATTTTTGTTAGCCTTTTTAATTAATTTGAAATAAATTGTTAATGTATTTTCTTCCTTGGTGCATAAAATAATAGCATACATTAGATTCATTACTATCATCATAGATTTAATATTACATATGTAAGCCTTCTCTATAACTTATTTGAATCTAGAGACCCATGTCTGTACAAAGCAGTATTTTTTCCTATATAAATAAATGCATGAAGCATTTGTTGTTATTGTTAAGCCCTATGACCTGATTTTGCTAATTTTTATTACATCTTTTTAAAGTTTACTTGCCTTATTTGAGAATGCAGATAAAGTGGAGTTAATCTGGTACCCATAAGTAATAAACTTGATATTTTTCTTAAATGTATCCCTTTTGGTTTATTAGGAAGAAAATGCTCGGAAAAGAATCCTGTGTCCATTAGATCCCAAACAGTTAAGTATGGATCAGATAAGGGTTTTTCTCTTCCAGAAACAGTAATTGTCACAAGTCTCATTTAAAATTTTCTCTTTAAATTTAGCACAGTATATGAAGATCAACTAACAAAGCATCTGAAAAAATGTAACTCAAGAGAGAAGCCAAAACCTGTAAGTGTCTCATCAGTAAAATGGAATGGAGAAATGTGGTATGTAATGTCTATATGTACAGTACTTAGTAATTCATAAATGTGAATACTCATTTAACAAGACTTTTGCTTTGAGTCTAGAATTTGGTAAATGCAAGTAAATGTATGTAGCATGCATGATTATAAATCTAGTTATGGTTTTAATTCAGAGAATGTCATTTTATGGAACATGAATGTTCAGAAAATAGTTTCATTGTTTATTGAAACATATTTACTTGCTGGGCGTGGTTGCGCACGCCTTTAATCCCAGCACTTGGGAGGCTGAGGTAGGAGGAGTGTTGTGAGTTCGAGGCCCGCCTGGGCTACAACGCGAGTGCAAGGCCAGCCTGAGCTACATAGTGCGACCCTGCCTCAAAAAAATTAGGGCTGGGAGTTTGGCTCAGTGGCTTAAGCGCCTGTCTGGCAGGTGGGAGGCTGTGAGTTTGATCCCCAGTGCTGGAAAAAAAAAAAGAAAGAATAATGTGTGTAAAGTCATAGAGCTGAGAAACCACATGACATTTTAAAAAAAACCTTGAACTTCATTTTGATAGTTGGAAAACCATCAAATAATTTTAACTTGGGAATGGTGTGGTCAGATTCTTAGAAAATGTTAGCGGTGTGGGAGGATAGCTTGTTATCAGCAGGACTAGATAGGAGCCTGTCATTGAAATCCAGATGGACATGATAAGTGACTGGTTTAAAGAAGAGAAGAAGGGTGGGATAAATGGCGGAGTCATTGAGATAACAGTTTCAATAAACCTTAGTGACTTACTGAAAATTAAAGGTTGATTAAATGAGTCTGAAACTTGGTAGAAAGGTTGAACAATTAATCAAAATTTGGAAGTCAAATATATACAAGATATAGATGAAGCTTTGGATTTTTGAGTTACCTAAGGGTAAGTGACTACAGGAAAAAGAAAGGGATTTATTCAGTAAATATTAAGTGAACACTTATGCCAGTGACAATGACGAACCTTCAAGCTTTCAGTGATAATAGTCCCTTGCAGCACACATGCCATAGTTTCACCACCACTGACTTAAGCCAAACATTGTGCCAAACGCCTTACCTAGAGGACCATTGTAATCTAGTTAGGGAAATGGAAAATGTAATATTATCTTCTATGTGTCTAGCATCACAGAGGAATTAAGTAAGGTCAGGACAGAATAGAAACCATTGGGTTAGCAATATGATAGTTACTAAAGATCAAAGGCCTTAGCAAAATTGGTATTAAATTGGGTGGGATAGGCAGAAATTGGGCTAGAATATGTGAAACAATGTCAAATAAGACAGTAAAAGCCTGAAGCATAGATGCTTCTTTCAAGAAATCTGGCTATGAGTGGAACTTGAGAGTTAATGGCAGTTAGGAAGTATGCAAGATAGAGGGAGTGTGTTTGAAAATGAGAGAAATGCAGCTTTATTTGTATGCTTAGCTATTAGAAAGGAAGAAATTGGAAGTAAAAGAGGGTGTCACTGACACTGGGAAGCATCTCAGGAAGCAAACAAGATTAGGGAATAAAGTAAAGGTGGAAAGAGGAAGGCTAGCTCTTTCATTGAGGTAGATGAGAAATAGTAAAAGATAAATATCAGTTCAGGCAAATTTGAGCTGATAGGAAAATTAATTGAAAAACTTATTTGATGACTGTACTTTTCCTACTGAGTTAAGAGACAAGGTGATTGAGAGGGATGGTATTGTAGTAGGAGATTCCAGAAAGGAAGTAAAAGTTTAGAAATATGGTTGTGAGGAATAGTTGTTGGCCATTGTTGAGTGTTAGACTGAATATAGAGGTAATAAATTTGAACTGTCACCATCCCAAATGACTAGATGGCTTTTCTTCAGCAATATTTAGCAGGCTTCATATTGGAGGTACAAGTTATTGTCTTAGTTAGTTTTCTCTGCTGAGACAAAATACCTGATATCCAAAGTTAAAAGAGGAGAGGTTTATTTAGCTCACAGGTTTGGTTTTGTTGTTGTTGTTGTTGTTGGGTTTTTTTGTTTGTTTGTTTTGGTTTTGGTTTTGGTACTGGAAATTGAACTCAGGACCTTGTGCTTGCCAGGCAGGTGCTTATGCCATTGAGATATATCCCTGGCCCTATCTCACAGTTTGTAGAGGTTTCAGTCCATAATTGGCTGGCTCCAAAGCAGGGTGGCATGGCAGGCAGGCATCACAGAGAAACAGTTCATGGCAGGCAGAAGGTATCAAAGCAACAAGGTACAACACAGCTCTTTCTATCCTTTATATTTTATCCAGGCTACTTAGGGTGGGTAGCATTCACATCCCTAATCCTAGCGCCCTTGATCCTAGCATCACATCATGAATTGATCCCAGTGTCACACACTCTAGATCCATTTACATAATGCAGTGTTACAGGACATTTTTACTTTCATTTTTAAAAATTATTCTAAAGCTGAAAAAATCAGATTTATACCATTGTATAACTCTACTTTCTGTATGTCTGATAGACAGTGTGTACCTTTGTTTTTGCATTAACACCACAAGGCAAGTTGTCTCAGTCCTCAGTCTATTGTAAACAGGTGAAAACAAGTAAAATTCCTAATCAAGTTTTTAGACTATAAATGTTTATTTACATAACTATCGTACTAGAACATAAAATCCATAGCATGGAGATTTGTTTCTTTCTTTATTTACTGTGGTGAATTCCCCAGCATCTAAACTAGTGGTGGCAAACCTATGGCGTGCATGCCGCAGTGGGCTATTTGTATCATTGAAAGTTCTGAAAGGTTCGCCATCACTGATGTAAACCAAAGCAGGTACCATAGTACATACTGAGTAATTATTTAATAACTAAATGAATGGGCGGAGGGGAGAATGGCAGCTACAGAGTGTGGGATGAAGGGAAGAATCAGTTTTAGCTTAATTTTTGTGAACTTCATATTAATAATGTTATGGTTTTGATTTGTGTTTGTCAAGGATTTCTTTATTCAGGATATTAATGCAGGCTTAAAAGATGAAACAGAAATACCTGAGCAACTAGTAAGTACTTTGACTTAATATTTAAAAGGTATTTGTAAACTATTTCACTGTTGTGAATAATCTTTGAAATGAATTTTTTGGTTTGATGTGGTATTTTTATACAATGGGGTATTACTCAGCCATAAAGAAGAATAAACTGGAGACTTTTATGGGTAAATGGATACAATTTGAGACCATACTCATTAGTGAAATAAGTAAGACACATGTGTAAACATCGTATTGTCTCATTACTGTAAGAAGCTGAAAGACACAGCATGTATATGTGTATGTATATGTACATGTATATGTATATAAGATAGTTATACTACAGATTTCTCTGAATTCACTGAAGGGAAAGATTTGTGCTGGTATTGTTCAGACAATTGAATGCAGATGTATTGTGCTCTAGGTGAATGATTTGGGATGACAATGTGCAATGTATGTACCTTTGTTGCCCCAGATTGATGTGCTTTGAAATTTTGCTTTGAAAAAATAAGTAAATAAATTTGTTGCTTTGAATTTAAAATGCATTTTCCTATAGAAACAGCATTTTCAATGATGATTAGTTGCCAGACCAGCTCATGCCCCATAACAAGATCTAATATGGCTCTGAGTCCCTTCCATTTCTAGATCTTTCTCAGTCTAGACCTCTTGACCCTGAGAACATTAGGTGGATTAAAGTAGCATGGCAGAGATTGAGTGAACACTTTGCAGTTGGGCCATTCTGATAGCAGCTTAGGGAAGAGATTTTATCAGAAAGGAGAGCCTAAACTGCCATTGAGATTTGTCCAACTATTTAGCCTCTACTCAGTGCTTTAAAGCCATGGTGCTTTAAAGCAATTTTTTGGTTACATTATTCAGTTTCATTTTTGTATCTAGGTTCCAATTTCTTCTCTATCTGAAGAGCAGTTGGAAAACTTAATTAAGAAATTGAAAAAAGCCAGTAAAGGTAAGTCTAACTAGCCTAAAGTTGCTAATTAAATTATTTTAGAATAAGTAGGTAGTATATGAGTTGATGCCATTCTGGTTTCGAGATGTTACTATCATTGTTCAGGGCCCTATAGTTTCATATTTGGTTGCTTAAGCTATCATGTTTATATTTGGTACAGGTTTGAATCCTACACTTAAAGATCACATTATGTCCCATCCAGCATTATATGACGCCCTGAATGACCCTAAAAATGGTGATTCTGCAATCAAGCACCTAAAGCAGCAGGTGTGTTTAGGCCCCAATAGCTAACTTCTTAAAATTTTTTTCTCAACGTAGTTTTATAATGAAATTTTATTTAGTTTATTTTTCAGGGTTCAAAAATACTTCCATTTAAAAAATATGTATAAATGTATATTAAAAATATTTGTCATGGATATGTTTCTGAGTATTAAGTATTTAAAAGTAAGACCAAAAAAAATTTAAAGTCAAACAAGTTATCAATGTGACCATACAGCCTCATGTAGAAATTAGCTTGCTGTTTTCCCATATGAGCTAAATGTGTTGCTTTAGTTTGTAAAATAATCTTGTGAAGTTTGTAGGCTTCTATTTTAGGTAACATTGAAAAATTAAAGTTACTTGGCCCAAGAAGATGCTTTGTTGAGTTTGGAGCGGGAAAGGGAAAATTATCTCATTGGGTTGATATTGCTTTAAAAGATGCTGAAAAAGTTCACTTCATCCTAGTAGAAAAAGTGACCACAAGATTCAAGGTAAGTGTGACAATTTCAATATATAAGTAACCAAACTGTGTTTACATTTTTCTTGTTTGGGAAAGAAAATGATAGAAACATGTCTGCTAAATGATTTTTCTTTTTTGTGCATTTGATTATAGCTTTTTATGAGCTTTAAGTATATTGAAAACTTAAACTGAAGGTAAATTTTTTAAATCTAAATTTTGATAGTCCATGAACTGAGTTCTTAAAATTATTTGCAAAGACAGGAAAATATAGAAAGAGCCAAACTTAAGTTGAGACGCAGGAGCCATGGGTGCCAAGTGTGGTAGCATGTACCTACAGTCTAAGCACTCGGGAAAGCTGATGCAGGATGATCACTAAGTTCAAGCCCAGCCTGGGCAACCTAGCAATTTAGTGGGACCCTTAGTAAGTAAGTAAATAAATAGCTGGACATGTCGGTTAGTGTGATGGCTTGGTGTTTTACTTCTACCACTTACTGTTCACTCATAAAAACCTATTGAGTATATTCTCAGGCACCATATTAGACATTGGGTATAAAAAGTTAAAAAAAAAAAGAGGCTATTACAGAGACAGGAAAAGGGGGAATTTCTTCTATTTAGAAAGGAGAGATAAGCAAATAAATAAATAAGTGTAGTAATGTGTTCTGATATGGGGGTGCAGTCTGTACAGTGTAGTGCAGAGTTCAAAGGAAGGAATGACAGATGTTACACCAGGGAGGGGATAGAGAATGACTACATAGAGAAAGTGATTAACTAAATGTTGAAAGGTGAAGTAGTGTTTGCTAGATGAGAGTTTGAGAAGCGTTCTAGACAGCAAGAGCAGTGTAACCAAATGCCTGAAGCAAGAAAGAAACGTGGAAACATTACTGTGTGATGGGAGTGTGTGATGTGAAGTGGAGTTCAGCAATGATGGCACTGGAGTGGAGAGCCAGCCAAGAGAAACTTTCAAACTTCATGCTCAGGAAGGAATATAACTTTCTCCTGCTGTGTGCTGGGACATGGTGGAAAAGATTCAGCTCTTTGGATTTTTTCTTTTTTTTAAGATAGGGTCTCACTATATAATTTGGGCAGACCTTAAACTCACTTATGTAGTCCAGGCTGGCCTCAAACCCCCTGCCTCAGCCTCCCAAGTGCTGGGATTACAGATGTGTACCACCATACCTCGCTAAAATTTGGTTCTTGCCTTCAAGAAGCATATAGCTAGTTGTGCAAGTATGCAAGTATTTTGGTTCTGTATGCTAATAATAACAGTAAATACCTGATGGTGTGGGACCCTGAAGATAGAGAACCAACCTTAGTGTAGTGTGGGTTGTGTAGATTTCATGGAGGAGATGATAATTAAGAGGAGTTCAAAAGACTACATAAGCACTAGCAAAGTCTAAAAGGGTTTTTAAAGTTTTCTTACAAGTTCAATTAAAACTATATCAGAAGAGGCCAGGGATTTAGCTCAGCGGGTCAAGCACTTGCTTGGCAAGCACAGGTCATGAGTTTGATCCCCAGTACCAAAAAACAAAACAAAACAAAAACTGTATTGAAGAAGTTGAGACATGACATAGTAAGATTAATAATAAGATAATATTATGCAATAATCCAGGTAAGAAATGGGCCAGAGAGCCATGATGGTTGCAATGGGATGCAGAAGAGTAAGAGAAACATTAATATGTTGGAAGCTGAGAACTTCATGATATATTTGTTCATTGAATTTCAGAAATACCTAATTTGGGTAATGTTTTTATGGCACAAGTGACTAAGTGGTACTCTTCCTGAGATAGGATGTATGAAAGGAGGACTAGACAGATAGGTTCAGAGGAAGAAATAATGAGTTCAATTCAAGTGTCTTGTTTGCTGTTGAAATATAGAGCTTTCTAGTTCACAATCAGATGTGTTTGATGCTCCTCAGAGAGAGCTGGGCCATAGATGTAGATCGGTAAGTCACAGGCACATGGGTACAGATGAAGTGGTTATGATCTTTCAAAGAGAGTGAGGAGTGAACTGAAAATAGAATACTGGAGGTGAAAATGATAAAGGAGCTGGCAAGTAGTGTAAGTCACTGAACATCTGTGAGCCTTAGTTTCTTTGTAAGTGAATCATATGTTTCTAAGGTTAAAAGAAATAATGCATACATGATAATCAACAAGAAATTTAAACTTTATATACATGTATAATACTGTTTTGGAGTTTTCATCAAAAAGTGTGCCTTTGGGGGAGGGCTGCACTGGAGTTTGAACTCAACCCTTCCTACTAAGCTACACCCACAGCCCTATTTAAAATTTTTATTTTGAGACAGGATCCCACTAAGTCACATAGTTGTCCTGGCTAGGCTCAAACTTACAGTCCTCCTGCCCTAGCCTCCCAGAGTGCTGGGATTACAGGCAGGTACCACTGCATCCAGCTTAGACTGTGCAGTCTTAAATTTTATTTATTCTATTTTTTCAATTGTAAAAGAATAAGATAGGAATTCATTTACTCTGAATTCGGAAGACAGAAATATTTTCATTAAGCTTTTGTGTTACATGAAAAATCATTGTTACACCAATGTTCTGTTTATGCAGGTAGATGGCAAACACAGAAAGAAAAATTCAGTGTTTGAAAGACTTCAAATTGATATTCAACACTTGTGTTTGAGTAAGTTGCTTAACTTTCTGTTACTTTATCGTAAATCACAGATGTTTCAGTCATGCAGAAAGTTCTTAGAAATCCAATCATGCAGAACAGGTGCTTCAGAAAGAACAAATTAATCCATTGTTATTAATAAAGAATCTTACATGTAACAAATTAATGTAAACTGAATTATGATCAAAACCTTAAAAAAGTTTTTCAGTATCAACTGGAAATGAGCTGTTATATTTAGATAGAGTTTAAACATTTTGATAATATGTCCTAAATTACTACTTTGTCTTATTTAAACTAACTTTATCTCTGTTCATAGCATGAACTAGCCTTCTTCCTGTAGACAACATAACTACCAAAATCATTAAAGAAAATGAGATATACTTGTCTGCCTTGCTGATGTATATAAGAAACTTCCTAGAATTTTATACTGTGTTGTCACTGTGAAATTCACATTTTATGTACACATACCCCTTAGTCATTCTAATGCCCTTTCTCTACCTCTTTTGTAGTTTATTATTGAATAGGCAAGTAATACAAAAATATCTCTGCAAAATCTTCCATCTACTAATTTTAACCCAGAATTGAGGACTCAGCATTTATATATAAATTACTGGGTTCAAAATTAAAGTTCTAATTAATTCTTTCTCTTAGAAGATCACATTAAATCTTTTATCCCACAAAAGTGCTAACTTAATTCTTGCTTCCTTTTATTTCAGACAAGATTCCTGTGCTAAGAGAAGGAAAACTGCCTGTGGTAGGAATTGGAAAACATCTCTGTGGTGTGGCAACAGGTATGTAAACACACTGATGTGTAAGTAAACTCATCACATTAGAGCTTGAATGGCCCCAGCCACTTCAGTGGTCTCCTTTGAGTTTAGATTTCTTATGTTTATAGCTCATCAATCTTTATAGTCACACTGACCTTGTGTTATATCAAATACAAGACATTCCTATTTATCTGCCCATTTTAACCATTTCATAGGGCAAATTAAGAATTTTGTGTGTAAGTTGTATGTTCTATAGGACTATAAGGTTTTTTTGGCTTACATTTCAGTGAAAAAAAGGGAAAAGTTCATTTAGAGAAGCTGTATAATTCCACCCCAAAAGGTACTGGCTTCTTTAAAGGAGGTGATTGGGAGGTATCAGTAACCTGTCCTGATAGAAGATCACTGTTTTTCAGGATTCTGGGGAAAAAGAAATTTTAGGCCAGAAAAAATCTAAGATATCTTGTTTTAGAACTTTTTTTCATCCAATCTAGTATGGTAAGGAAACATCATGCATTTAAGAATCAGTCTAGCTTTCAGCTCTTCTGTATAATTTTAACCGTTCTGATCTTTGGTTACCTCATCTGTAATATAGCGATGATAATATACTTTACATGGTTACATGTAAAGTGCTCACTAAATGTTAGCTGTTATTACATCTTATTCCTGGCTTCTGTTAGTTTCCTCCTCCACACACTTGGGAACCCAAGCCCTATATGACATTATTCAGTTAGCTAAAAAAGACTTTGAGTACTATATAACTGGGTGGTCCTTCATAGTTTTTAGAATACATCACACACCTTATTTAACCCTCATAAAAGCCTTCTGAAATAAACAGTTCCATCCTTGGGATTGGGAGAAGCACATACCTTTGACTCGTCTCATCTAATTCAGATTTCTCGTAAGTGTAATCTGCAATGGCCATTTCACATGTTCCATACACTTTACCCCCATGATTCATTCTAATCTGATTCCTCTTCCATTTCTACTGCCATTGCTCATCCTCATCCTCATCCTCTTGACAGTCTGTTTCTTTCTCTTCAGTGACACTTCTTTCCCAGTTCTTCCCCTTCACTAGGTCCATTCTTTCTGCTTATTTCCTGGTCACCTTCCCCTGTCTGTCCTCCAGTATTAATATTCAGACCCATCAGACACGAAATGTGTCTTTCCCCTTCTTTGGTAGGTCTTTACCAGCTTTACTATTCAGCAACATCAAATTCTGTGTGTACTTTACCATACACCACACTGTCCCTACTATTCTTAGAATTCCATTGTCATCCGAACCAAAACCTACTCAGTTTCTACTCATCCTTCAGCTCAGTTCTCACCACTTTCCTGGAACCTCCTTAAATAAGAAGTGCCTCCTTAGTATTACAGGAATACCCTCTACGCAACTTTAACTTAGTATCTTAACTATTTAGATAACTAATTCTCTCACAATGCTGTGAATTTTTTAAGGAATAGGACATATCCTAATACAATGCTTGGTATATAACAAGAGCTCAGTGAATGTTTGAATGAATGAATGAATGAATGATTTTAGTTACCAATTTGCTATTTCATTGTCCCTTTCTAAGTATGTAGGTTTATCCGTTATAGAAGCCAGGAATAAGCCAGGCGTGGTAGCGCACGCCTTTAATCCCAGCACTCGGGAGGCTGAAGTAGGAGGAGCGTTGTGAGTTCGAGGCTGGCTTGGGCTACAACGCAAGTGCAGGACTGGCCTGAGCTACATAATCGCGACCCTGCCTCAAAAAACTAGGGCCGGGAGGTTGGCTCAGTGGCTTAAGCACCTGCCCTGGCAGGTGCGAGGTTGTGAGTTTGATTCCTGGTACCGCAAAAAAAAAAAAAAAAAAAGAAGCCAGGAATAGTGACACATGCCTATAATCCCAACACTTAGGAGACTGAAGCAGAAGGATTACCAAGAGGGTTGAAAGCTAGCCTGAATTTATGAGTAAGATTTTCTCAAAAAAACAAAAAACAAAAACAAACACAAAAACAATCATTATAAAAAAGGCATTAAAATAGATTGTTAAAGCGCCTTTTTATTTTGAAATAACTAAATCCTTTTAACTTTTTTTTTGGTTATTATCATTTCTGAAAATCACTTACTTAAGTCA
The DNA here is from genome assembly GCA_004363535.1 of Dasyprocta punctata. Taxonomy (NCBI): domain Eukaryota; kingdom Metazoa; phylum Chordata; class Mammalia; order Rodentia; family Dasyproctidae; genus Dasyprocta; species Dasyprocta punctata. The sequence goes on along the minus strand of RJWM01002075.1, from coordinate 29,008 downwards.
AACATGAGTAAACTGTTTCTGAATATATTTTTTTAGAAGCCCAGTGCAGTGTTACACTTGTAGTCCCAGGTACTCTGGAGACTAAGGCAGGAGGATTGCAAATTTAAGACCAGCCTGTACAACTCAGTGAGACACTCATCTCAAAATATAAAAATAAAAAAATAAATTTTTAAAAAGAAGGAAAGAAAGGAAGAAAATAATAGTTTATGAAATAATACATTAGCAGCTGGGCGTGGTGGCACACACCTTTAATCCCAGCACTTGGGAGGCTGAGGTAGGAGGAGCGTTGTGAGTTCGAGGCCGACTTGGGCTACATCGAGAGGGCAAGGCCAACCTGAGCTGCATACTGCGACCCTGTCGCAGGGCTGGGAGCTTGACTCAGCGGCTTAAGTGCCTGTCTGGCAGGCGTGAGGTTGTGAATTCGATCCCCAGTGCCACCAAAAAAAATAATAATAATACATTAGCTATCACTTGCTCCAAATATTAGGTTCCCAATGTTTGTTGACTTAAATTCATATATTGAATTACATTTACTAATGAAATATCAAATCATTTAATACTTGTGATGTTTTAGGGTAATAAAATTTTAAAATATACATTCCTTTTTGGTTGCTCATATACAATATGTATAATCAGAGAAAATGGGTTTTTATTGTATATATTTGTGATCTTTCAAATATTGTCAATGGTGTTAACAGTTTTCGTCATCAAAAATCGACTTTAAAAATTTTAAAATGTACCAGTTTTTTTCATTTTAATTGAAGTAATACCACTCTAAATTTGCATGTGTTAATCATTACATCCTCAAAGCTTTGCACACAAAAGGCATTCATTAAATACTTGCTGATTGCAGGCTTAAGTTCAGGAAGGTGACTCAGCAAAGCCTGCTTTGCACATTCTAGTACCCTTTTGTGGGCACCAGTTCATCAGTATTCACGGTGAATATTTTATATTTCAAGGCTAGTTTCTTGACCTAGTATAGCATCAATATGCTGAATAGAATTGTTTTCCTTAATTCATTTCTTTGGATTTCTTGACATTAAAACTCCTATGAAATATAAGTATAGGTAGATAAATGTTTTCTGGTTTTGGTTTTTTCCTCTCCCCTGTACCAGGGACTGAACCCAGGGCCGCACACTGAATTAGATACCTAGCCCTTTTTTATTTTTAATGTTGAGACAGGGTCTCACTGAGTCCCTAAGTTACTTAGGCTGGGCTTGAATTTGCAGTCGTCTTGTCTCAGCCTCCCAAAATGCTGAGATTACAGGCATGTGCCCCCTGTTTTTTATATTAAGTCATTTCCTCAGCCAGGGCAGAAGAAATGAGAGGCAATCCAAGTGGTTGAACATAAATTTTTCAGATTGTAGAGAGTTTCAAATAGTTTTACTGGGAAGTAGGCTTTATGCAAAATAAATCACTAGAGAAATTAAGATAGAAAAGAACAAATTTGTACAAAGTTGATTTGTGATACAAGTATAAAGCTATATAGGTCTTTTATTGTTTTTATTGCTGGGTTTTTTTAAACCATACTGTTTAAGAAATGTAAAAAAAAATTACTTATTTTTAAAGATGATGTGGTTTGGGGGGGGCCACATAATTGTGTTTGCAGATCTTGCATTACGATGTTTGGTTGAAACCTATGCTGCCAGTTATGAGGAAAGGAATGAAGAACCTTTAGCCAAACGCATAAAGAATGATAAAACAGAAAAAGAAATTAACACTTTGATCAAGGAAGGAAGTGAAAGAAATGTCCCAGAGAAGTGGACTCCTGTGGCTGGCATTGTTATTGCACTCTGTTGTCACCACAGGTGTGATTGGAGACATTATGTGGGCAAAGAATACTTCAGGGCACTAGGCCTTGGAGCAGTGGAATTCCACTATTTCCAGCGAATGAGTAGTTGGGCGACTTGTGGGATGCAGAAAACATCATTGGAATCTTCAGATATTACTACAAAGAGAAAAAATGATGATAGTGAAGAACATGATGGTGGAGAAGGCAGAATCACAGAAGAGAACACTGACAGCTTACCTGGGTGAGTAGCTACTTTTATAATGTACGACACTAAAGGAGAAATATTTCGTTATTGGTGTACAGTACAGTACTCCCCCTCCCTACCAATGAGGAATACTTTCCAAGACTCCTAGTGGATGGCTGAAGCTGGATGGTACCAAACCCTATGTACAAGCACTGCAGTACCTCCAGTTTCAATCTGATAACTGAGACCCTGAGCGACTAGTAGGTGGGTAATATGTACAGCGTGGCTATGCTAAAGATCCTGGGTGAGAAGAAATGGGCTGGCACAAGATTTCCTCATGCTACTCATAACAGCACTAATTTAAAATGCCTAAATTGTTTATTTGAGTAATTTTCTATGTAATATTTTCAGAACACAACCTCAGTCATCTAAAGCCATAAAAAAGTAAAATCATTAATAAGAGAGGGCTACTTCCTTTTTCAATGACCATTATAACAATTTATTCATAAATGTATATCTTGCAATGTAATTTTAGAGTAAGTTAGAATACATTTTTATTTTGATCCTAAAATATGTCTTAGAAGCATGGGACATAACATATTCAAAAGCTTCTTAATAAATAAAAGTGACTAAAATGATTTTTATAAACCTTTATAAAATTTTAATAATTTTTTGTATGTTTATTCAATTTAGGCTTCTTACTGTTGAAGAAAAGAAGAAAATAGGACATCTTTGTAAACTGCTGATTGATCAAGGCCGAATCCAATATTTAGAGCAGAAAGGATTTAATCCTGCCTTACAGTACTATACAGACCCTTTGGTGTCTTTGGAAAATGTATTGTTAACTGCTTTACCAGTTTATTCTTCATCACCAGAAACAACTGCTTAATGAAAAAGAAATCTGAGTATCATCTGTCTTCCACCAAAAATACCTTTTTAAATTATATTTTTATATTCACAAAAATATAATTTGAATAGCAGATCTTTAAAATACTGTGGCCTCATTCATCTATGGCAGTAGCTTTGCCTTTCACTTGAGAAATCCAAGCAGAGAATTCACCAAATTCTGAAAATAATCCTCTTTAGCAGGGCATTTTGAATTATATTATCCATCAGTATTTATACAGGTTGGTAAAGTAGCTGAACACTTGACTTGGTCATCTGAAAAACAACACATCAGCATGTAATTAACATATTAATTTTCTATTTACATTAATTGGGAAAATTTATTCCCTTTGGCTTTATCTATTACTTTTCATATCTCAAATTCAAGATATAATAATCAATTGTCAGTTTGTAACAAAAACCAATCTTAGAATTTAGCATATGTGTGGATTTTTTTTTTCTATGCAGACCTGGAGCCAGGAATGGTGGCATATACCTGTAATCCCAGCACTTGGGAGGCTCAATCAGGTGGATCATGAGTTCAAGGCCAGCCCAGGCTACATAGTGAGTCCCTGTCTCACAAAACCATAAATAAACAAACAAGTAGAAACCCACAGATCTGTGAAAGAATGTTCATAATCTAATGAAATCACCTTCTGGCTTCCAAGCCTTGCATGTATTTATATTCTACCAGAATTTGTCCATGACAACACCAAAACTGAAGAGATATTTTCAAGAAGAAAAATTGCTTCATTTTTGTTGAATTATTATAGAACTTTAAAAAGATATTTATAAGCATAAATCACAAAGTAAACTTGAAATTTGCAAATAGCTTCTAGATTATACACGTATACACACATACACACACTATATATATATAATTTAGCAGGCTATTTCTTACATATGTAATACAATAAGTATGTTCTCAACTGTTCGAGAAAATAACTTGAAATAAGGTGAAAATTTAAATGATGAAACCAAAAACCTTGTCACATTTAGGCCTTATTTAACTGATCAACGGTTTCTATGCACAAATATTAAACCAAACATGGTTGGACTGTTAGTCTCCTCCACATCTTATCCTTGATTTGTTTCTGCAGTTATTTGTAAAAATTGTCTTAATTGTCAAAACATGCTAAGACAAAGATCCAGAATTATTAATTTCAAATATTATAATGATATTCTAAGGTAACTATTTTTATTCTGTGGGTCTATGATTATATAAATTGTAAATGAGAAGCCTAGCCCATTCTTAATTCCTACCTTTCTACATTAATTTAATCTCATGTGTTTTATCAGTCTGCCTAGATTCAAATCCCAACCCTATCACCTCTCAATAGGTGACCATGGGTAAACTACTTATCTCTTTGTGCCTCTATTTTCTCCTCTGGACATGAGGATGATGATGATGAAGATGATGTGCTGATAATAAAACCTACCTCACTAGTCTGTTGTGTGCATCAAATGAGGTAACACAAGTAAAATGCTTAGAATCATTCCAAGCACAAAGTAAACAATAAATACTAACTAGAAGTAGTAATTCCTGAATCTACTTTTAATAACATAATAGGCAGGCTTTTGTTTTATTATCTCTTCAAGTTGTTAACTTCTTCCTCTTAAGTCTTATGTCAATATTATTAAAATAAGGTAATTTTTTTTCCAAATCCATTTTTAAAATAAGGTAATTTGATTATATTTAAATTAACCATGTTCCCTAATCTAGAGAACATAGATAAAGTTGATACATCATTCAATTTATTGTCAAAAATGCTCATTTGTGTCATAAAATTTATTCTGTATCATTCAACAATTTATGCCCAGAAATAAAAGATATTCTACAAAAAGTATAATCTCAGTTATGTTTCATGAGGTATTCATATACATGCAAGGATTATAGTGATTCAGCTTACTGATGTGTTTCTGATAGGGTACTGAGTACTTTATAGGAAAATAAACTTATCTTAGAACATTCTAGCCTTTGGTCAAGATTATTATTTTTCCCGGCCTTGTTTTTTCTCACATGGCATGAAAAAGTGAACATGTGGGACATGCAGGTTCAGCAAACCCCCTTCTTGAAGGTCATATTTATTTACCACTGAGGGGACCTATTTGAGTTTTCAGTGATAGCAAACAGCCCACTGTGGCATGGGCGTCATCACTGATTTATACAGTGACCATATCCTGCAGATCAACAAGTGCATCACACTTACTGTTAAAACGAGCACATCCCCTGCTTCTAATTTAAAAAAAAAAAATGTTAAGGTGTATGTGGTAGTGTAAACCTATAAACTCAGATGCATGGGAGGCTGAGGTAGGTAGGAGGATCACAAATTCAAACAGCCTGACCAAATTAATGAAATCTGTTTCAAAATATAAAAGAGGCTGATGATGTAACTCAGTACAAAGGCCCTGGGTTCAATCCCTAGTACTGAAAAAAATAATCTAAATTATACTAATTCATCGAAATCTGTATATCAAAACTTCATACTACTAGCTCAGTAGTAGAATGCTTGTCTAGCATGTCTGAGGATCTGGTTTGATCCCCAACACTGCAAAAATAACTAGCAAACTTTTAATATCTTTTATTCCTAAGTAAAATGATTTTTTGATATTTGTTTATGATAGAAAAAAGAGGGAATGGCAGAGATCTATTCATACTCGAACTAATATATGTAACAAGCTGGCAGACTGAGGTAATGTATCTGTTAAGAATCATGTCTTCAGGCTAGGTGTGGTGGTGTGCACCAAAATTCTAGTACTCAGGAGACTGAGGCATAATTGCCATGAGTTCAAGGCCAGCCTGGGTACGTAGTGAGACCCTGTCTCAAAGAACAAACAAAACAAAGTACAGGATTAAGTCTTCATTCCCTTGGTTGAGCTTTAAGTGCTTGGCCAAGGAATTATTTCCTGATTCCATCTGAAAGATTTTTAATATCTTTACAACCTCTCTTCAAGCCCTTATCCGAATTATTATCAGAGTTGAATTTCACTTTTTTTCTCCCACAGTATTGGCCAAAAGACCAGAATTTTATAGAAAAAGCAAGGTAGAAATCAATAAAGGAATTAATAAGATAGAAGTCAATTATATATGCACTCCTCTAACCCACCAAAAGAATTTAATCTGTTTTATATACAAATCTCATACCTGCTCTTCTCCGGGACTCTTGTATGTATATATGCATAAACTGAAGGCCAAATAATTCCCGTTCCTCCTCTTCATCTGTACTTTCACTGAGAGGAAGTGTTACTTCCAGTTCCAGTGGGTTGTCTCTAAAGTTGACGAACCTAGAAGCATGTACACACACACAAAACAAAAAGCAATTTTATAGTATGCATTTCCCTGGATAAAGGTTAAATGATAATAGACTAAATTGCTGGGTTTTTAAAAACTGGTTTCAATAACTGAACATTTTTTTGAGGTGTGATATATCTCAAGAATCTTTGTTTCTTTCTTAGAAGAAAAAAATACTAGCTATAGAAAACTTTCTTTCAAAGATTATAAATATAGCAACTATTTGTTCATGGCATACATTTGACAGTTGATAGTTTAACTTTTAAGGGCAATTTAATACATCTTAAATACACAATTAATGCTATGAATTTAGTTGCCTGTGTGTCCCTTATTTATCATTGTGTCTTCACTGTTCAGTACAGGACTAATAGTTGCTGAGTAAATGAAGGCCAAGAAGTGATGCTGCATAAATGTATGAATGAGTGATTTTGTTCTGGGAGCTTTAGTGTCTATTCTCTTATTCTCACTGTCAGTAAATTAGATCTTGGAAAAGAAACACTCAATGGAGTTCTGATAGTAATTAGTCAAAAATTATACCATCAGTTACATAATAGCCTGTGTCCATTTGTAGTTATTTTGGAGGTAAATAATTGTATTTACCTTTTTTATTTTTATTTTGCTAATAAAATGTGTTAGAAGTATAAAGAGAATTTTCATGAAAATGTTGCAAATGTAAGACCTTTTTTTTTTTTTTTTTTTTTTTTTGGTATCTGGGATCAAACTCTCAACTTCACGCCTGCCAGATAGGCATTTAGGCCACTGAGCTAAATTCCCGGCCCTGTAAGACATTTCTTAAACATGATAAATCTCAGTATTGTCTTAGTTTCAAGTTTATTAAATAGTTGAGAACAATTATATTAATACTGTTTATCAAATTATACAATTTCTACTGGGCATGGTGGTGCATGCCTGAAATCCCAGCACTCTGACAGGTGGAGGCAGGGAGATAGAAAGTTCAAACCCAGACTGGTCAACTTAGCAAGACCTTGTCTCAAAATAAAAAGTCGACAAGAGGGGTGGAGATGTAGCCTTGGGTTCATCCCTAGTACTGAAAAAATAAGTGTGTGTGTGTGTAGAATCCAATACTGAGAATGTTTTTAAAATATATACATTCATAGTATATATACATTCATAGAAATAAATCAAATTTATTAATAACAATTTTTCCACATTTCCTTGTTCTGTGACCTGAAATGAGCAGGTTGGTTTTATGTCTACAGATGTTTACCTCAGATTTGCCATTTGCTCCATGAACACTGGAATATCTTTCAGTTTATTGTTGCAGAGAACAAGAGTACCCAGATTTTTCATATTGCTCATTGTTTGTGGCAAGCATGTTATTTCATTCCGTTGTAGCCACAATGTATGCAGACTCTGCATTCTGAAGAATTAGAGGTTTATGCAGTTAGTCAAGTATAAATATGTGAAAAAAAATGTTCAACATCACTGATAATTCAAGAGATGCAAATTAAAACAACACTGAGATTCCATCTCACACCAGAAAGAATGGCTATCATCAAGGAATCAACCAATAACAAATGCTGGAGGGGCTGAGGGAAAAAAGCAACCCTTCGCCCCACTGTTGGTGGGAGTGTAGACTGATACAACCACTGTGGAAATTAGTGTGGCAATTCCTTAAAAAGCTAGGATTAGAGGTCCCATTCCACCCAGCTATTCCCCTTCTGGATATCTTCTCAGAAGAATTAAATATTAAAACATCATACCACAGCAATGTATGTGCACCCATGTTTATAGCAGCACAATTGATAATAGCTAAATCTTGGAAACAACCCAAATGTCCATCAACTGAGGAATGAATTAAAAAGATGTGGCATTTTTATACAACAGAGTACTACTCAGTCATAAAGAAGGATAAACTTGAGACTTTTATAGGTAAATGGATTCAACTTGAGACCATACTCATAAGTGAAATAAATCAGACTCGTGTGTAAGCATCATATTGTCTCCCTTGTGTGAGAAACTGAAAGAGTAAATAAATTCTAAAAGGTAAAATAGATATTGTGAAATGAGAAGAAATTGTTCAAAAGGAAAAAGGAAGTATGAGTGAAAGGGGAAAGGACAGTAGAGAAAAAGCAAAAACTGCAAATCAGTTATACTGTCAGTGTCTCTTAGTTCATTGAAAAGAAAGATTTGTGCTAATACCAGCTCGAGAAGTTTTTATACCCATATCTTGTACCCTGAATACTTTAAAGATAACAACATGTATTAATTATTGTTGTTCTATTATTTTGTTATGAAATTTTACTTTTTTCCCATAAAATAAAAAATACATGTAATATAAAAATTTAAATTCTTATTACCTTAAAAATCAGACATCTTCTTTCAGTATCTCATTTAGCCAATATACTTATCAAATTAACTAAGTACATTTCCTGGTTACTAGGTAAACTGTACCAGGGAGTTAATCTCTACAATATAGTACTCATATCCTGTGATGGTAGAAATGAAATCAACATATTTTAGAATTCTTCACTTTTCTCATAGTTCTCTTAAAGAATAATAAATGTTATCTAATCTGAGTCTTGCAAGAATAATCAGAAATTATTACTATGCCAACTGGGTGTGGTGAGAGGCCTGTAATCCCAGCACTCTGGGAGGCTGAGGCAGGAGGATCACAAGTTCGAATCCAGCATGGGTAATTTAGCAACTCAATTTTAATCAGAGGTGAGTATGTAGCTCAATGTGAAGGCCCTAGTTCAATTCACAGTACACAGAGGGGCAGGACAGGAGGGGTTCAGAGAAATCATTACAATGTAAGGTCAAGGCAGTATACATACTGGTTAACAGCATGGACTCAGGCCAGGATGCCTAGGTTCAAATCCTAGCTCGTTAAATGCCTCTTAGTTGACCTTGGGCAATCCTTTCTCAAGTGCATAGAAATGGCTGGCATGCGCAAAGCAATGTTGTTATTGTTGTGACATATTCTTGTTAATGTCTTGAAGTCAGTTTTTCCACTCCCTGAGCCTTTTTTTCCTTTACTTATTTGGAATAAATGAAAACATTTTATTGAAACACAGCATACTTCAAACTATATGGATCTACTCTAGTTGATTATGCCCTGGATCCTTTCTGTCTTGTTTAGTTCATTATTTCTTATTAGGTGGTTTTAAGCTGTTTGTCAGTATCGTAAAAAGCTATTTATTTTACCTTTCTATAGTATCAGGAAGTTGTTCAAGTCTGTTGCTTCCCATGTCCAGCCACTCAAGGGCAGGCATGTTCAACACAGCAAGAGGGATTGTAGTAAAGTGGTTCATACTCAAATCAAGGTGAGTAAGTTTTAAGAGATTGCTGAGCTGAAGAGGAAAGCAAGGTTTTTCAAAATAAAGTTGTACAATGTAACCTACTAAAAGACTCACAGTGATATGAGATATTTCATGTCAAAGAATGTTCACATTGCACTTGGGCTTTAAACATAGTAGTCCACGACAAATCAAATATAAAAATAAATCTGAAATGATATCAGTCCTAGAGTTCAACACACACCCAAAAAAGGGGATACAAAGAAATCGCATCTATTCAAAGGAAATTCACCTTACAAACTAATCAAGTTTCAGGGCTAATAGGATCTGTGCAGGTGACAAAACTTTTTTTGCTTGATTACCTTTCATCTAGTAGTTAGAATTGTATGGAAAATTTTAATATTCATAATAGTAGTTATCTTTCCTGAAATTTATGTACATTATCTCAAACACTGAATTTAATGCTTGGTAATTCTATTTTTTAATGAAATAAGCAATTAAAAATCATTAATAAAATACACACCAGGGTGCTCAGTTTGAAAATAAAATGTCAGCTGGGCACAGAGGTGCACACCTGTAATCTCCCCTGGGAGGATTACAAGTTTGAGTGCATCTGGAGCAACTTAGCAATTTAGCGAGATCCTTGTTCAAAATAATTTTAAAACTAAAGGACTGGGGATGTAGCTCAGTGCAAAGGCCTTGGGTTCAATCCTCAGTACCACACACACACACACACAAAGCTATAAAACATATATTGATATGATCATGCCCACTGTATGCTCCTCCTTTCTTCTCCACAGACAGTGCCTATCATGCATATATGTACCATGGCTATGCATGTCTTTTATGTTTTTATTACTACACATAAATATTTTCTGTGTGAATTCAAGTTTCATGGATCTAACACCACAGAATTTCTTTCCTACTTCTACATCCTGGTGAAAGTTTCAGGGTATGAAAATTTAGTTAATTTTTACCAAAAATCCAAATCAAAGAAAAGCACAGCCAAAAGCTATGCATTTGGCTGGGAAGATGCTAATATTTCATTTCCATTTCAGAGCATGTTCAGATTCTTTCTGCAACATCAGCACCACACACACACACACACACACACACACACACACACACACACAAATACAATAAATATAGTACAAAAGTGCTGCAGGGTCTGTCTAGCAGGTGATGTTGTTTCTCCAGCTTTGGAATTCAAATCATAAATAAACCTTTTGCAAAATTTCCCAAATAGATTCTTGAAATTTTCAAATGGTTCAAAACAGAGTAGAAAAAGATTGCTTTTACATTAGTACATATATATTTGTGTATATCTGGTGTGTACAATTAATGTCTGACAGATGAGTGTCCAATTTCAGGTCTCTTAGTAGTACTAGAAATTTTTGATTTTGAAAAATTGAAAATATAATAAAGCAATTATGACAGTCCCAATTTTGGATATGTCAGAACTGAGATCTGTTACACAAATGGTGTGTCGAAGACCACACAGCTACTTAGAGGCTACACTTTGGTAATTAAACCATCTCAGGCTAGAGGTCTTAGTTCAGTATTTTTTCCAGTGTAACGTCATCAAGTGAATAAACTAAGCTAAAGACTGATGAAGGCATGCACAAATTCACATAGCTTATCAGTGACAGAGCCAGTCCTAGAAACAATAATAACAAGATTTAGAGAAAAAAAATATGCTTATTAACCTTTATGAGAAAAATTCTGTGTGCTCTTTCTCATTATATGTTTCATTAAACATAACGATTATATAATGAAATATATATTTATGTTTGACTTGCAAGAGCAACTATATATATATATATATTTTTTTTTTTAGGCACCAGGGATTGAACTCACAACCTCACACCTTCCAGGGCAGGCGCTTAAGCCACTGAGCCGAACTCCCAGCCCTGGTTTTTCGAGGCAGGGTCGCACTATGTAGCTCAGGCCAGCCTTGCACTTGCGTTGTAGCCAGGCCAGCCTCAAACTCACAATGTTCCTCCTACCTCAGCCTTCCGAGTGCTGGGATTAAAAGCGTGAGCCACCACGCCCGGCTAAGAGTAACTATTATTCATGGTATGTTCACTGGTTTTGGAGACAAAAGTCTGATATGTTCTTCAAAAGATTTAGCTAAAGGGAATAGTTTTTTATTTTGAGTTTTATTAACTTTTCTTGACTTCTATCTTGTAAACTTGTTTTCAAGACAAAACACCATGGAAAGAAATTTCCTTTGCTAATTCTGATAGTATTAAATATGTTTGAAAAGTAATGTAAAAGTGTTTATTTTTATATGATTAATTTGGTTTAACCAGTGACATCATACCAAAACAAAGTTTGAAGGCTAAGTGAATCGCTTTTACTTGGTAGTTTAGACAGACTGTAAGAAACATTTCCTACATTCATATCTTACACTTCTCTGTCTTCAAAACTGGTCACTCTATTACTACATTGTGGCTTTATAATAATTGCTCACTCATTAAAGTCAGACATTTAATAAATAATCACTACAACCTTTACTTGCCCTCAATTCTGGGAATTTAATAAGTTAAACTCTCATTCTGGCCTCCAAGACGACAGTCACCAAATGATGTCAGGGCTGTGACAATAACAGAAGTAGCATTTATGTAAAATAGATCTTAAAATCCAACCTTATAGTAATATTTTTTTGAAATAAAATGTATAGCATTTCCTTATTAGTCTTTTTTTTTTTTGGTGTCGGCAATCTAACTCACAACCTTGTGCTTGCGAAGCAGGCACTTGTGCTACTGAGCTAAACCCCTGACCCCTAAGTCTTATGTTTTAACAGTCACACAATTGAGAAATAAACTACTAGTTAGATCTTTCTGACCTCTTGTGGAAGATCACATATGTCTCTGTTAACAGCGAGTTCTAATTTCTCCAAGCTGGCACAATTACTTAGCTCCTTGGGTACAGTCTTGATTTTGTTGTAGCTAAGAATTAGTTCCTGAAGTCTAGTGAGCAGTCCTAAAAAAAAAAAAAAAAAATGGAAAGGAGTTTCTGGTTATTAAGTATTTTAGCATTAATGATTTGTATATTGGCAAATTCATAGTTCTTATGTTCTTCCCTTTTTGCAGTTTGCTGTTCCTTCCTTGAACAAGAAATGGGTTTCTCAGTGCCATGGGAGGCAGAGTAATTTTATTCTGTGTTAGCCACACTACATATTGGACCAGAAGAGTAGCTCAGCAGTAGAGCATTTTCGTAGCATGCAAAAAACCTTGAGTTCAACACCCAGCACAACAAACAAAACAAAAAATACTCCACAATTTCCATTTGGGGACACTTTCCCCCTTTTCAAAAATAGAATCTTTCTGTTTTTCTTTATTGTGTGCAACCTATCGTAACCTAGTTAAGTGGAATAACTAAACCAGCAATACTGCTCTCAAAATCTATAGATCAAGATTTCCTAGGCAAATTCTCACACGTTAAAATCTCATCTTGAATTACTCCAGTAGATCAAGAAACTTGGATTCTTTGGAAGCTTCAATTTAGATTAAATATTTAAATTTGTTCAAGATTCAGGGATATAAGCCGGGCGTGGTGGCGCACGCCTTTAATCCCAGCACTCGGGAGGCTGAGGTAGGCGGAGTGTTGTGAGTTCGAGGCCGCCTTGGGCTACAACGCGAGTGCAAGGCCAGCCTGAGCTACATGGTGCGACCCTGCCTCAAAAAACCAGGGCCGGGAATTTGGCTCAGCGGTTTACGGGCCTGTCAGGCAGGCGCGAGGTTGTGAGCTCGATCCCCGGTACCACAAAAAAAAAAAAAAAAAAAGATTCAGGGATATAAAAAGATGAGATCTTTAATCCACGTGTCAAAAAAATCAATAAAAAGCCCCTCTGAGCCCAGCATGCTTATAATCCCAGCTACTCAGGAGTTATTCTCCTCCCTCCCCAAAAGGCACATCTGAAGGTAAATAAAATAGCACAAGAATAAAATCCATCTTCTTTACCAATTCCTGGAGGTATCTCTGAAATAGTGTTTCGAGATAAATCTAATACAACGAGGTTCTGGAATCTTCCAATGAATTCAGGAATTTTCAACAAACCAGTTCTATGTAGTTGCCATTCCTGAAGCTGATTCAGTTTCAGTAAAGAAGAAGGAAGAGTCTAAAAGAAATTACAGAGTGACTATATTACTTAAATAATCTTAGTCCCATGCCACACTGAAGCATGATATTTGATTTGTAAAAGAATTTTGGAATAGTTTTTCCTTAATGGATTAAGTTTCCAACTACTTTGTGTTACTTCTCTATTATAGGACCTTCACTCTTTTTCTTTCTTTTTCTTTTCTGTTTTGTTTTGTTTTTTAAAGACAGAATCTTTTTCCCCCCTTCTTTTCTCATTTTATTTAATTTTTTCTTTCTTTTCTCTCCCTTACCCCTCTCCCTTGTTCCCTACCCCCATTTGAACATTTTCTTCCTATTTCACAATACCTATTACACATTTTGGTCCTTACACTTTTGGTTTCTCACACCAGAGAAACAATGCAGTATTTATGCATATGTGTTTGATTTATTTCACTTAAGAATATGGACTCAAGGTGCATCCATTTTCCTAGAGATGTTGAGACAAGGTCTTGCTCTGTAGTTCAGGCTGGCCTTGAACTCACTATGTAGCCCAGATTGCCCTTGAACTCACAGTGATCCTCCTGTCTCAGCCTCCCCAGTTCTGGGATTACAGGCGTGTGCCACCACATCTGGCTTCTTTTATCTTTTTTAAGCTTTAAACCCTAACCAGAATAAACAAAAATACCATATTTGGGTTCATAATGCACACACAGATGTCTGTCCTAAAGATTCTGTTCTACTAGGCTTCCCTGGAATACGTATGCCATTGAAAACAAGAATATACAAAAAATTATCTTAAACAGTAATTTAAACCTTTCTTCTATTATAGGCAGCTAACTTAGAAATAAATACATACTACAGTAGTCAGAGAGGGCCTGGGGCCTCAAGGAAGTCAGCAAAAATTATAAATGAAAGAAAGGAAGGAAGGAAGGAAGGAAGGAAAGAAGGAAGGAAGGAAGGAAGAAAGAAAAGAAAAGAAAAGAAAAGAAAAGAAAAGAAAAGAAAAGAAAAGAAAAGAAAAGAAAAGAAAAGACATCAGAATTGTGGTTGGGGGAGCACCTGAAGAAGACCAGGCCTACACACCTCCCTATGGGATAAACAGTAACTTGGAATTATACTGTAATTAGCACCACCTGAACCATTAAGTCCTGTTAGGCACCAATCAAAGAAGTGAGTGACCAGAGCATCAGGACCCATCCCTTCCCCAAAATCCCTTTGTTCTTTCCATATACCCTTGCTACATGACCTGTTCCCCTACTGGTCATCTTCAAAATGACTCTTTCATCTTCCCTGGTGACTTTTTCTTTTAGCTAAGCATAGAGTACACCAAATATTAGCTAAGCAGCTATACTTGTAATCATACAGGCTAACTGTAGTTTGACCCATGTCATACCCACATTGTGATTTTGATGTATAAGTTATTTCATTCAGGACCCCTCTTGGAAATTCAAGGACTGTTCTTCTTATTCCCAATAAAACCCTCCTAACCTCTTCGTTTGGCTCTCAGCTTCATTCCTTGATGTTGTGGGACCACAAACTCAACATGGTTGACATCTAGCAAGTTGGAAGTTAATATTTCCCCTATCTCACTTCCACTACTATTTTGAAGTATTATATAACAGACTTTTTAAAGAGTTTTTTTTTTAAGTTAGGGATTTTAAGAGTTTCAACTATTTTTAACTCCTTGTCACTTCCCTTTCAGTGTAAAATAGGAGAAAATAAATGAAATAACCACCTAGCTAAATATATGTACAGTATATGCATGAGAGCAAACACGGACCCGAGGTTAGAAAACTTCATAAAAATTAGAGTACACCTAATGTAATTGAGCAACTGTGAATGTGTGTGCAGGTAAAGAGAAAAAATGAATATGAATTAGAAGGTATACCTAATTAAAAAGATTTCCATTTTATGATGACTTTTTTTTCTGCCAGAAATTGAACTCAGAGCCTTATGCCTGCCAGGCAGGCACTGTGCCGCTGAGCTACATCCCCAGCATTTTTTTAAACGAAGTCTTAATTAAGCATTTCTTTCAAAAAGCTGTATATCACTTTCATTAAGCAGATGATCATTTGTTATGAAAAGAGAAAATGCTTATTACAAGTGTGAGGAAAAGAAATAACACAAATGACTTAAGGTTAGGGTTGAAGCAAATTGAATTTCTGCAAATTGTGAAGTTATGTTTCTTTTCTATTGTTCATGTTACCCGAAACCATTTGGTGCATTATTAAAATTAAAATCTCTAACTATTGCAGTCGTACGGTCTCACAATCATTCTGTCAGCGCTCTCACCGAGTATAAAAAGTAGAAAATCAAATATTCTATAAAGTTTACCTTCCATTCTTCTTTCTCTATCCTCAGAATGACTCTTCCATCTTCCCTGGTGACTTTTTCTTTCAGCTTGGTTAGACTTACTCGTTCTTCCCAGATCCGTACTAGCCTAAGACACCAGGAAATCCTTGTAATTCAGAGAATGATGTAGGTAGCATTCACTTTTTTGTAAAAAAATGAAACCATCAAAAATAATCAGTGAGCCAATGTATCTGGAAATTAGATTAGACATTGACGAACTGCCCAAACCCACAAGTGTCCAAACTGCAACCCCAAACCCACCTATTTATGGCGAAAGGCCCACCCTGCGCACGTGCGCGCGGTTCTGATGCTCCGCCGCTGCGGCGATCCTGGGGCGACGTGGCCCCCCAGGCTTTGAAGTTTGGGTTGGCAAAAGCCTTCCACATGGTCAGTACATGCCCTTCCACTGAGCTCTACCCCTGCCACTAAGCTTTTGAGAAGTATCTAATTTTCCATAGATTTTATTTAGAATAGCTTTGAGATATAATCACATGACATAAAATTCATCTCTTCAAAGTGTACAATTCAGTGATTTTTAGTATATTTATAGCATTGTGCAACCATTATCACTACTTCCAAAATATTTTCTCATTCAAAAGAAAATTCTCCAGTGCTTGTTTTGGCGGCATATATATCAAGAACAGAATATTCAGAGGTTAGCCTGGTCCATGTGCAAGGTTGACATGCAAATCTGTGAAGTGTCCTCCCGGAAAAGAGATAATGATGCATAACCATTAGCAGTCACTTACCAGCCCCCTTTCCCTACCCCTAGCAATCATTAATCTACATTTTATATCTATGAATTTGCCTATTCTGCTCATTCCATATAAGTGGGATCATACAATATTGCGTCTGGCTTCTTTCCCTTAGTAAAACTTTATTCAAAATTCATCCATGGTGTATTAAGTATCAGACATTAATTTCTTTTTATGTTAGAATGATTCTACAGAGCCAGGCCTGGTGGTGCATGCCTTTAATCCCAGCACTCGGTAGACTGATGCAGGTGGATCATTGTGAGTTTGAGACCAACCTGGGCTACAAAGTGAGTTCGAGGCCAGCCTGAACTGCACAGTGAGATCCTGTCTCAAAAAATAGGACCAGGGATTTAGCTCAGTGGCATAAGTGCCTGCCTGGCAGGGTAAGGTTGTGAGTTTGATCCACAGTACAAAAGAAGAAGAAGAAGAAGAAGAAGAAGAAGAAGAAGAAGAAGAAGAAGAAGAAGAAGAAGAAGAAGAAGAAGAAGCAGAAGCAGAAGCAAAAAGAATGATTTTTCTGTATGGCTTTGCCACAAGTGTTTGTTCATTTGGTGATGAACATCTAGATAGTTTTGCTTTTTGGTTATTATGAGTAACGTAGCTGTGCATGTTTTTGTGTTAAGAATTAAGTAAAAATTATAGATCATCGTTATGGACAAAGCTCCTGCAACAAGCCCCAACAAACCAGACTAATAATCAGACTAAAGTCATCATGCTAAAGTACCATTTAACCAAACAGAAACTAAATTGTTATTTAGTCAACTTGCCCAAGAAAGAGAGAGAAACTACCATCAAGTTTCCTATATAGGGCAGTTTCAATTAGCATGGTAACAAAGTTCTCTCTGCCTCAATCTTTACAGAAAAAAAAGGTGACTTGAAGAAACTTGATGTCAACCAGTCAGTTATTTTTCTATTATTCTTTCTCTTGATCTGTGCTTGACAGGGAAAGTATTTTTGAAATGACCAATCTGTTCTTTGTTCTTCGTTTCGGCTTTTCTCAATAACCTTTTCTGGTCAGCTCATCCGAGCATGTATTCTATTTTATGGAGGAAAGTGCTACCTTATTCTAGAATCACAAATAAAGCCAATTAAGGTTTTTAAACTAAATTGTGATTTTGTCCTTTGACAGATTATATGACTTGATTTCTCTTTGGTACATTCTTTGGAGTAGAGTTTCTGGGTCATATGATAATTTTGTGTTTACCTTTTTTTAAAACATAAATTGACATTAATTGTAGTCACTTTGGCAGCACATATTACTAAATAGACATTTATGAGAAATACAAGAAATATAATTAGATTTCAGTGTATAGAGAGAAGTTTAAAAAATAAACTAAAATAAAAGGTAACGTGTAATAGTCTCTAAAATATTTTAAAATTTATATATACTATTCAAATTTAATTTAAACACATATCATGTTTATTTCTATACTTGCTCATATTGCAAACAGCATAGATATAGGGTAGTTTGTTTTTAAAAAATGTTTAAATTTTTATTAGTACATGTTACCAGTGCATAATGATTACATTCATTGTGGGATGTTGGTACATGACATAATACATCTTAAGAATTTGTTTACTTTTTTAGGAGCTAAATTCTTTCCAAACTGGCTACACCATTTTACATCCCTAGGAGCAGTATGTTGAGAGTTTCAATTTCTAACATCCTTATTGTTCATCTTTATGATAGCCATCTAATGGTTGTAAAGAGTATCATATTGTAGATTTGATTTACATTTTCCTGTTGACTAATCCATAGATATTTAATGAAATAAAATTATCTACTTAGTAGTTATTTTACTTAAAGGCATGCAAGTAATGGTTTAACTTCAGAATTCAATCGTATATACTACATGCCAATTTTCTTCAGACTTCATTTTTCAGATATAAAAGTATATAAGATATGTAGAAGGTACTACATTCCTACTAATTTGTTTTTCTTTTAAGACAGGGTTTTACTATGTAATTCATGCTGGCCTTGAACTCAGTACGTAACCCCAACTGGCCTCCAACTCACAAGTTCTGGGATTACAGGTGTGTGTCACCTGCCCCTAATGAGTTTTTATCCATGCACATATACATAAGAATAATGTCAAACTATAAAAATAACTATCAAAAATTTTCAGTTTCTATCTTCAAAATATTCTCACACATGAAAATAATAAATTTAGATTTGTACATAACTGTAGATTAGAAGGTAGAAAACACCAAAGAACCCAATCAACAAATGAGCAAATGAATTTTTTCTCAAAAGTGGTAAAATGCCCAGTAAGTATACGAAAAAATGTGCAATATCTTTATCATTAGGGAAGTGCAGATCAAAACTACATTGAGATAGTTCAGAATGGCCATCACCAAGAACACAAAAACAATAAATACTGGCAAGGATGCACAGAAAAAAGAACCTTCTGCTGTTGGTGGAGATGTAAATTAGTACATCGCCTATGGAAATCTGTATGGAGATTCCTCAGAAAAACTAAAAATAGATCTAGCATTCGAACCAACTATGCCACTCCTAGGGATGTACCCAAAGGAATTGAGGACAGCATATCATAAGAGATACCTGCATACCTGCTGCAACAGAATTCAACATGCTAAAGATATGGAACCAGCCTACATGCCCATCAACAGGTAAGTAGATGAAGAAAATATGGTATTTACACAGACAGTGGAGTATTCTTCAGCCACAAAGAATGAAATTATGTCACTTAAGAGAAAATGGATGGAACTGGATATCATGGTATTAAGAAAAATAAGTCAGATTCAGAATGACAAGTATTGCTTGTTTTATCTATTATATGGAATAAAAAATATGGCATGAAAAGGGAGACTAATATTAAACAAAAGGAGGAGAATAAGGGGGAAATGGAAAGAGGATATAGGAGAAAGTAATAGGAAGAGTGGGTGTCATCTAATATGTACTTATGTGAAAACATTGCATTGAAACAGGATTTTATAAAACTCATATACACTAATAAAATACGTATTTTAAATGCAGCTTAATTAATTTGAACATTTATTTACCAAAAATCTCTTGACATATGGGAATTTTCAATGACTTTGCGTATTAACTGGTCTTCAGTGAGAATTTTCCTTTAATGAACAGAAAAAAGCAAAACAAACTAACAAAAAAAACCCCAAAATCTTAAAATAAAATAGCTAATATTTACTGTCTTTATTTGTTTGGGTTTGCAAAATCCTTCTATTAGAGTCCATTTATTTTAATCTGTCACTTGCCTGAAATTTAATCTGCAGGCAAGCACACTCTGTCAGCAGGCTCTGTGTAGCTGTCTGAAACCAAATAGCTGAGCTTCTCACAGGTTTTATAAATTGAGGAAAGATGTATAATGCCAGCTACATCACTTTATAAGAGTAGAACTATTTGAATAGCATAATCGTTATGTATTAGTTTGTTGGGAGCCATTGAAGCTGGAAATTGACCACACATGCAAGGCTGGGGCGGCCATCCCAAGAACAGAGTGCTCAGGGCAAGCCATGTGAAGAAGCTGCTTCAGCCCAGAGAACACCTAGCCCCAAGACAATCTGAACAATGGGTTGCTAGGGCAACAGGGTGTCATGTGACATTAAGTAGCTAAAATATATAAACACCCCTGCAATGAGGGGCCAGTTCCTTTTGTTACATCAAGAGCATAAGGGCTCCACCTGACCCCAGGTTCGTCTCTTCTTTATTTTCTCAACCTCTCGTGGGTCCTTCACCCCAAGAACCTCAAGAGCTGCAGCCGGTCACTACATTAGTTATTATTCACTAAGGGAAAAATGAAATTCAGGGCAAGATTTGATGTCAAGTTCAATTAGGAATCTTATTCCCTAGCCTTTAACTTCAGTTAAAGAATTCATCACCCATTACAGTCCAAATGCTTTACTAGACACTGGGAATGAAAAGAACTCTGTCCTTAATGAGTTTACAGACACATACTATTAGTAGACAAGTCTATTTCTACAGCTATAAAGATTTCTAAATTCTTTCTGGTTCTGTAATTCTATGAAGTAAGGCCAGAATATACCATTTATTAATTTGGTGGCCTTGCTCAAGACACTGCACCTCTGTAGGCCTTTCGAGGTGACCTGCCTTTTTCATATTTCAGAATTCCTACACTGTTTAAATTTCATGTTCTTTCACATCTTGATTAGAAAATTTTAAACTCCTTAAAAATTCTTTTACTGAAGACAGCTAGCCTGCCTTTGTGGTGAGTGCACGACCTGCACGGACTCCAGGAAGAGAAAGACATGCCTCCTGCAGGCCTGCCTGCTCGTGGGCTAAGAATCAAGGACAGGAGGAACGGCTAAGTTGATAGCAACTAAGGTACATAAAGCAACTAAATGCTTGTATTGTTTGGTTGATTTTGTAGGCCTGGGCCGGCAGTCTGAGCATCTCTTGGGAAGATGATAGTATGCAATGTAGCAAATATGGGGAATTCTCTTCTGTCTTGTCTTTGAGGCCCAATATTGTTCTCATTGTTTTGTTTTATTCTGATTAATTTTTTTTTGCTTTATTTCATATTCTGTTTTGATTGGTTTTATTCTGTTTTGTTTTTGGTTTGATTTTACTATACCTGATGGAATGGTCAACTATTGTGAAGATAACAAGATATACTATAGTAGCTATTGTTTTCCTAGTATCTTGCTTTGAAGTTCTGTACCAGTTCTACTGCTTTGTTTTGATTGACTTTGTTCTGTTATGTTTTGTTAGATTTTACTATCTTTAAAATTTTTTTAAACAATTCTTTTATTGCAAAATAAAGCCTTTCTCAGATACTGTCACACCAATTCTTGCCTAAATGCTTGATTGTTTCAAGACAGATTGGCATCAAAAGGCAAATAAGCTGGGCATGGTGGTGCATGCCTGTAATCCCAGCACTGGGAAGTTGAGGCACGAGGATTGCCTTGAGTTTAAGGCCAGCCTGGGATACATAGTGAGTTCAAGGTCAGCCCTGAACTACATAGTGAGACTTTGTCTCAAAAAAAAATAAAAAATATAAAAAATAAAAAAATAAAATTATTTTTTAAAAAGGAAGAAGAAAAAGAAAGGCAAAGAGGACAATTTCTGCTTGACCTTTAGGCTTTTTTAGTGGCACATTTAGTGGAATGTCTCTCAGAGCCTCGTGTCTTAAAGGTGCCACTGGTAGAAGGCACTGAAATCTTTGGGAGACGGGGCCCAGGAGAGGTCACTAGGTCCTCAAGGGTGTCCTCCTGGGAAGCAGTTCCTACAGGACATTTTGGAGTTCCTCTGCTATAAAATCCTGAGTGTCTGCACCATCTCTCACTGCTCGAGTATGACCTCAGTCCCTCTGCGCCTGCGCGCCTTCTGCCGTGATGTGCTGCCCCCTTCTGCCTCCCTGGAGATCCAACCAGGGCGGCCACTGGTGTGGGATTCGAACATCAAAGACTGTGAGCTAACTAAACAGTTTCTCTTTATAAATTAGCTGCCTAAGTGTGTCATTGTGTTAATGCAAAGCTACTAATATATTTAGCAAAAGCTGTAGCCACCTTTAGCTGAGAGAGGAAACATGCCGTTCCATTCTTTTCCTTCTCACTCCTTGTTTGTCTGCAGACCCCTTTCAGATCCGCTGCTTCTTTTGTCTGATCCTTGCTGCTCCGTGTTGTTTGCAGACCAGCAAACATCACCATGCCCTCGGAGCTGGCTAGAAGCCCAGACTCGTGCTCCCCAACCAGATGTGTGTTTCAGCAAGGTCCCTGTGTGATTCCTATACAGGGAAGTTTGAGAAACACTTCTCTACTTCAGAACACAGCAAAAAGGACATTTCTTTTCTTTGGCTTACTTTTGGCCAATGTAAACATTTTTTTTTTCCCAATTAGCTTTTTTTTTTTTTTTTTTTGGCGAACAGCTTTTCTGCCTCACTCTAGGTCTTTCAGATTCTGAAACAAAACAAAACAAAACAAAACAAAAAAACCCAAAAAACAAAAAAAAAAGCTGAAGTGTCCTAAATTTAATTACAGAGTTCAGAGACTGAAGGGGAGGCAAGCAAGCAGAGTTAATGGTTCGAGGCCAAACCCGTGGAAGTCTTTCCCATTTGTGAGTATATGTTGAAACCTTGACTTTAATCCCACCATGGTGAACTACCAGGCACTAAGGCACTCTGTTTACAAATAAACTTTCCTATTAATCCCAACCAATCCAAAAGCAACAGATACTCCACCATATGGATTGTCCTCCTACCCTCAATTTTCCCTGCTCTGCGTTATCCTGCCCCTCTTACCAACCTCCGCAGCAAATGTAGGTTCATTGAAAACAGTTTATGCTTTCCACTGTAAAAATTCTCTTGGCTCTTAGGTCCAATGCACGTATTTTTCACTGGTATCTATCTTTGCTGCTAGGAGCTGTGGGAACTTGCCTCAAGTCCAGGTCCTTTTTCTATAATGGTTCATTGAACTGTTTTATTTCAGAGATCTCTTGGTCTCAAAAGTTTTGATTTAATGATTCTTACACTTTTGTATCTATTAAATAAAAATTATAGGAGATCGTTGTTTTGGATAATGTTCCTGCCCTGAACCCCAAACAAATAAAAACCAAAATGAAATCATGGTGCTGCACTGTGTCACCAAACAGAAACAGCGGTTTCTCTGGCCTTCTGAGAAATCAGGAGAGATGATAGCCACATTCCCCCAGCAGGCCAGCTCCAGTCAACATGAAAACAAAGTTCTCTCTTCTTTAATCCTTATCCCCCTCAAAAAAGCATCCTAATGTTAACCATTTATTTTTTTATTGTTCTGTCCTCCCCCCCACAGGAAAAGTATCTTTGAAATGACGATTTACTTTTTGTTCTTTGCTTCTGCTTTTTTTTCCAGCCCTTTTCTGTCTAAAATCAACTTCTATTCCACTCGTCAGAACACTTATTCTACTTTTGTGGAATGAAATAACGTCTGGTTCTAGAACATCAAATAAAGTCAATTAAGATCTTTAAGTTATAATTTTGTCCTGTGGCAGGTCAATCATGATTATTTACTATACTGTTTATTTGATAATACTACAGGTTTTAAGTCTAACCTAGTTTAACCTAGTTTACTTTTTTTGAGATGCCTTGGAATTTATTTCAGTGTAAAGCAATTTTTAAAATGCTCCATTTATTTTACAATTAAACTGTTTTAGGATTAAAAGAAAGTGTTTTGAAAAACCATACTTTACAAACTCCACACAAATTTTCTTTCTTTCTTTCTTTCTTTCTTTCTTTCTTTCTTTCTTTCTTTCTTTCTTTCTTTCTTTTCTAGATTTGTGGTGCTAGGGATTGAAGCAGGGCCTCCCGCACACTAAGCAAGTGCTCTACCACCGAGTTTCTTCCTCAGCACCATGGAAAGTTTCTAAAACTTAGAAACCAATTTTGTCAAGAGTAATTTTCCTCCCTAAATTTTTTGATCTTCATAGACATTGGAAAGTAGGAAGAAAATGTTCAAATGGGAAGGGGAATGAGGGAGGAGGGATGGGAAGGGTCAGAAGGGAAAAGAGAAAAAAAAGAGAATAGAAGGAAAAAAATGGAAATAAAACCTTTGTAAAGAGGAAAGGGAAGAAGGGTTAAAGGGAGGGAAGGGGAATGGGAAAAAAGAATCAAGACATATTATATACAGGTAAAGTTCCTATGATGAATGTGATCATTATGTATATCAAAAGTGTACCAATAAAATTAATTTTAAAAATAAATAAATTTCTTGGTCTCTGATTTTTTTCCTCAAGGGTTTTCAAAAAACTGCACAATTTGTGACCCTAATCTTAATAAGTATCTGGTGGTGGCTTTCTTGGAAATTATGTTTTATTAGTAGATAGTCTCCTCTCTTGATTATAGTGTAGTCAAGAAGCCAGAAATCAGGAGATGATAGAGAACAATGATGAATATTCATTATTCTTACACTGAGAGAAATGAAACCTGCTAAAATTAAATGATCCTTAGCTGATGACAAAGAGTGTCTCTTTTAACTAAAACTTTGATCACTCTGAGTCTCTAGTTGACTAGGCCTGACCCTGGGCTTCTCTTTTTGTCTCCAAAGCATACAGTTTAAATAAGAGTACTATTTATTTTAGTGTAAATCCCTTTCCTTTGATATCTGAATACCCACCACCATATTTAGCAATAATCCTATCACATCATTTTAGCCAGAAACTTTTTAGCATCTTTAGCAGGTATTTGGGTAATTTTTTCTTTACCATTAGATACATTTCATAGGTGAAATTCGGGAGTTTAGAACAAAATTATGATTCCTGGCCACTGTTTAAAAATGAAAAAGTATATTTAAGAGTCAAAATAGTCATAACTGCAATAAGCTTAATACATTTTCTAAGAGTAGCCTTACAAAGATAAAGAAAAAACAAAGTAAAAGAAGTAATCTAGGGAAATGTAAGACAAAGTGAAACTATTGCTTACTGAGTCAGATCAGGGCAGAAATACCAGTTCGACATTTATTAGCAACATGAGCTTTGACAAGTTACTTAGGACAGTCCCTCTGGTTTTCCTCCTTTAAAAATGGAGAAATTAGTAGCACCTATGTATCACAGAAACTACTCTTCACCCACTGATATTTGTAACTCCTCTTCTTCCTCAATAATAGATCATCTAAATTAACTGAACACGAGGCTTAGCTATCTTCTCTGGAAGCCAGGTATGGGCCAGGTGAAGTTCTGGCCAATACAATGTTAGCAGAAGTAGCATGTGCAGCTTCCCGGAAGTGCAGGAAACAAATATGATGGCTACAGTAGATCTATTTGTTTAGGGCCACCAAGGAACTTTTGGATAGGAAACCATGTACACGTGTACAATCGAGCAACACGACAAAAGCCTTAGTGTCTGCCTCAGCGGGGTGATACTGCAGACTCACATCATCTATGAGAAAAGTGAACCTGTCAGCCACTATTATCTTGATTTCCTTCTCTCACAATGCAATCTAATCCTCAGTATGACACTGTTTCAGCAGGGCGAGAGGATTAAGTGAGGCAGTACAAACAGGCCACTTAGTAGAGTCCCTAGTAAACAGTGAGTACGCAGGAAGTGACTGCTATCCTCGCCAGTCAGCTGAGCATTGTTATCATCTTTATTGGTTTTGCATGAGAAGAATGGTTTCTCCCCTCTCAGATCTTTTGTTTTTATTGTCACTTAGCAGATTCAAATCACTGCTTATCAACCGCCTCTCCCACTTACTATTTACTGTAGGAACACCTGTTGTTTCTCAAGTGTTTGCCCTTCTCCCAAGTGATTCAGGGATAAACCCTGAGTGCTTAAACCAATGATACAATCTTATTCCTCTAAGAGGTAACTGGATTACTTCTTAGGTATGTAACATTATTCAGTTCTAACAGTGATGAAGTAGAGGTTCGTTGAGGGGCTTTGAGAAAGATGTTCTCATTCTCAAAGAAGACATAGGAAAAATAATTTTCACTCTTTGAAAATATAAGGATGCTTGGCAGTGATCTTGACTGCGCTGCTTGG
Source organism: Dasyprocta punctata (assembly GCA_004363535.1). Taxonomy (NCBI): domain Eukaryota; kingdom Metazoa; phylum Chordata; class Mammalia; order Rodentia; family Dasyproctidae; genus Dasyprocta; species Dasyprocta punctata. The sequence goes on along the minus strand of RJWM01002075.1, from coordinate 2,953 downwards.
ATATGTATCAGTTAGCTAGAGACACTGAGGGATGCTTACCTGAGGACCAAGCTGACACTCTGAGATTGGCAGTGGAAGGTGAAAAAGAAGCTGAGTCTTCAAAGACGCCAGGACTTTGCATTGACTATCTTTGTTACTGCCTTACTTCCCTGTTGCTTAAACCATTTATATGCGAATTTTCTATTTGCTAACTGACATCAGCAAGAACTATTGCTAATTTACAGTGTAAATGAGACCTAATGCATGAGAACTACGGGAAACCATGTGGGATCTATGGGGAAACATGCTGTTCTTACAAGACTAGTAGAATTCATTCCAGACAAATAATCAGGAGATAGTTACTATACCAAGGAGACAGACAGCTGGGCATGGTGGTGCTCTCAGCATTCTGGGAGGCTGAGGCAGGAAGATCACAAGTTTAGTGACTACCTATATCAAAATAAAAAATAAAAAAAGACTGAGCATGTAGCTCAGCTCAGCAGCTCTGGGTTCAAGCCTCAGTGCTGGGGAAAAACTCAAGAAGGCAGAGGAAATAAAGAGCCATACTACTTAAATATAGCCCCAACCAAGGAATCAAGTGGTCTGCAGAGGTCCTCCTAGACTGCAGAGTTACTCAGAGAGCTGTGAATGTACACTAGCTTCTACTGCCAGGTGTTGTAGGTCTTAGAAGCTGTAATGCTGAAGACACAATCCTGAAAATTAAACTAAGTGATAGAAACTTAATGAATGCTGAACAGAGTTCTATGAGGGCATAACTACTATTTTCACAAGCAGACATTTGTAGTGATTTTTGGTGACTCTTGTCACCTAGCAACATTCAATTGAGTTGGGTATTTTTAAGACTATTTTAGGTTAATAAATAAATGTGAGCTAATAAATAAAAATGTGTCAAATTCAATAATGATAAGATTATGAATTCTCATTAATTCAAAATAATAAATATGTTATAGCATACTTCTGTTGAAATTGCTTCTCTCGCTTCAGGTCTTCATTGAGTTTCTTTATTCTTTTTTCCCAAACTTCCTTTACAGCATTGACAGCCCCAGTACAAACCACATTTTCTGTCATGGTTTCTCCACATTGTCATAGCATCATCGCCTTCATTAGGTTCTAAATAGCGGAGTCACAGATGCCATTCCAGAAAGGACCTAATTGTACCAGAGGAAAAAAAAAATGCAATGTGTTTCACAATGTTCACTGAGTACCATAAGAATCATAATAGTTAATAGTTAATATTTATTGAACACTATGTCCCCAAAACTATTCTAGATACTTTTTTCTTTTTTTTTTTAGAGGTAATCTCACTGTGTTGTCCAGGCTGGTCTTGTACTCCATCTCAGCCTCCCCATTGCTGGGAGTACAGGAGTAGACCACCATGTCCAGATGATAACTTCTTTAAAAGATACCATCTTTAGCAGAGTGTGGTGGGATATGCCTATAGCCCCAGATCTCTGGAAGGCTGAGGCAGGAGGATCACAAATTTGAGCCCAGCCTGGGCCACTTAGGAATTTAGCAGATCCTTTCTCAAAATTTTAAAAAATAAAAATAAAAAAAGACTGGAAGCTGGGAATGTAGCTCAGTGTGAAGGCTCTGGGTTCAATTTCCAATACTCCTCCCCCTCGCCAAAAAAATACCACTTTCAATAGTATTTAGACAAATCAATTGCTTAGGAATAAACAAACTATGGAAGTTCTCTACATGGAAAACTAAAAAATAAAGTGAAATTAAGACCTAAAATAATGAAAAGCTATATATATATATTATATATATAATATATACATATATATTATATATATATGTAACATTCATTGATTGGAAGATTCAAACTGTAAAACTGTCATTTATCCCCATACTGAAATACAATTAGTCTCAACAAAAACCTCATTTGCAGACAGTGAGGGAAATTTGACAATCAGGTTCCAATATTTAATGACAATTCCAAAGATTCAAAGTCAACACACCACACCTGCTAAAGAAATCTAGAGTGGGAGGATTTATTCTATTGGAATCTCTTTTAAAGTCATACTAATAGATAGTGTTTCATGGGTGCAATAGACAAACAGATCAGTGTAATTGAAAAAGGAAATTAGAAACACACCCATGAATACATGGATACTATAGAACACTGAAATAATTTTTAAAAGAAATTATGCTGAGATAGTTGAATATGTACATGTAACCAAAATTGATACCAGGTGGATTCTAGATTACAAGTGAAAGTAAAAAAAAAAAAAAAAAAAACTTTCAGAAAACAATCAAAGACTTGCCATGTTCTGAAAAGGAACAATTTTTCTCATCAAGCCAAGAGCCCATGTGTGCTAGACAAGTTTTCTACTACTGAGCTACACCCCTAGCCCAGGTACACAGTACTTGGTATTGAATCCAGAACCTTACACACTGAGCTACAACCCCAGCTTTTTAATTTTTTATCTTGAGATATAGTCTCACTAAGAGATGAAGGACCCAACCTGGGCTCAAATTTGTAATCCTCCTACCTCAGTCACCCAGAAATCTGGGATTATAGTCAGGCGTCATCATGCCCAGCTTCAGAAACTTCTTTTTCTTATTTAAAAATGTTTTTGACACATCTTAAACTGCAATACAACGCATATCCATAAAGGACCAGTTTGATAAATGTGACTAAGTAAATTAAGAACTTTACTGCCATATATCATTTAGAGAATAAATGTCATGTAATAGAGGAAGATACTGGCAGTACATGTAACCACAAATAACTCCAAAAAAAAAAAATCAACAGTAAAAGACACTTTTTTTGTTTTGTTTTTTTAAACAAGGTTTATTTTATAGTTCAGGGTGGCCTTGAACTGACTATGTAACCCAGGCTGCCTTCTAATTCGCCGTAATCCTCCTGCCTCAGCTTCACAAGTGGTTACAGGTGTGCACCACCATGCTTAGCAAAGGACACTTTAAAAAAGATGCCATGGCTGTGGGA